>JABJVR010000065.1:2015734-2044420 GCA_025773905.1 Chitala chitala
GTTTTTTTCTTTTTTGTTTCTTTTTTCCGTCCCCAAATCAAAAAACTTTCTTTTCTTTTATGTGTTTTTTCCCCCCGTGTAATTTGGTTTTTTTTTTTTTTTTTTTTTTTTTTTTTTTTCTTTTTCTTCGATGCTGGTGAGGAGAGGGGCTCTGGCTGTGATTTCTAAAGCGTTTTGCTGTGTCCCTAAACCACGGTTCAGCAGCAGCGGACTGTGCCTCGCCCCGCCACACCGCCCTTCCCGAGGAGCTAGGCATTTTTTTTGCATAGCCTTACCCCATTTGGCTGCCTGGCGACGAAATCTCCTCTTCTGTGGGCTGGAAAGATTAGGGGATTAGGGGAGAAGACGACGGCAGAGGTGATGAAGCAAAAGCAGCCTGGTGGCTCAATGGGTAGACCATCAGGCTGGGATGTGGAAGTCTCTCAGTTCGAAGCCCAGACAGGTGTGTTTTTGAGCAAGACGCTCAAATGCTAGCTCCCCAGGTGCCGCGTGTGGCTGCCCGCTGCTCCCGTCGGGGCACGGGATAAATGCAGAGAAGGAATTTCCCTCTGGGATTAATAAAGTGCTATAGAATATATCAGGGCCTGGGTTATTAAAATAACAGGCCAGGTTTGCCATGGACAGGGTGGATGGTAGAGCTTTACAGAGAGCGTTCCTGAAAATTGTGTGGCCGAGCTGAACTGCAGTGGTGATTTTGCACAGGACCATGGGGGAACGTCCCTAAATTAGGGAGGAGGGAAAAGGGGAGATGAAGTCGGAGGAGTCAAGAGGCCAGCGGAGTCCACCCGTTGGCAGTGAAACCAACGGGTGAAGCCGTTTCAAATTGGCTTCATGCTGGCTTTCCACGCGCTTCCGCTTCCTTTTTTTGAGCTTTGCGTTCCTCTTTCTATGGGACATGCTTGGTTTCTGCAGCTGTTTTAGACAAGGGCAGATCTAGTACAGCTGTCACCCCCCCTCCCCCCCACATGTTTTGTGCATACAGAAACAATGCAATGACCATCGTGCGTAACGAAAGTGTTGCTTGCTTTACATATAAGCATCCACAGGTTTAATGCAGTTGGTAGGCTAGATCTGGTCTGGCTTTTAGATTCAGACAAGCTGTTGTGTTGGAAACCTTCTTCTAGATACCATAGACAGTACCACAAACTTTGGCTGTAGATGAGGTTAACTTACTGTGATGTAGAAAATGTATAACAGCAGGCAGAGATGGGTAGTCTTCCAGCATCACTGTTTCAGCTACAACAACAGGTTAGGAAGGCAAACTTCCACACAAAATCAAACCGGTGAATCTGTCCTCTGTCCTGGCAAGAACTCAAACCGCTTGTCCTCTGTTTCTATAGAAACTTTCTTTCCCCCCCTGAAAGGGGTTTGAGGTGTTTTGTTTTTTTTTTTCCTCTCTCCTTGGTCCCTGAGGTCTGTCAGCACATTCGGAGCTCTCCCAGGGTCGCCTCGGTATTGTCGCTGCGATTTTCCACTGCGGGCCAACCTACAAGCCCTTTCAAGGTCCTTTATAGCAGATTTACCCTTATAAATTCGAAAACCCGAGTCAAGGCTCCCTTTGAAGAGCACTGGGTGAATTACGAGCTCCGGCCGGCTGTTAACGGCAGCTTCCGCGGGCACAAATTCGGGGAGGAAGTGCAGCACGCCCGCTCTAAAACACCTGCCACTACCGAGGACGTAGACTAAAAAATTGTTAATAAAAGGGAATGATGATGAGGGACCCCAGGCTTGTAGGGACCCCCTTCTGGTACTGAGTAATATTCTGGCGCATCAGGAAGCTTAAGTTTAATTAAATGGGGAGCTAATCAATAGTTTAGTCTTAGGGTTTTTGTTTCTTTTTCAATGACCCCATGATTAATGGATTGGGGCTGGACGATGTAGGAAAGAGATCAGACGCTACAGGACAATAAATATCCACACTCTTGCTTCATTGATAAACTGCGTAAGGGAGGGTGTATGTAGACCATGGTATAAATGAACCAATCGTGGCCTAAGGACTTGGTTCTACATGTGTCTGTGCGTGTATATACAGTTGCACACGCGTGCATATGGCGGAACGGTCCCCATCTTCAACTGGTGGAGTCGAAACGGATCTTACTGATGAAAACCACGCTAGGGCTTAAGCACTCAGTTTTGTCATTCTTTGTTGCTCTAGATGTTCAAGAGAATAGCCACACCTGCAGGGGGCGCCCCCTTCTCTGTGGAATCTCCATTGCTGCCTCGAGCTGTCTGCTGTAAGGATTCTATCCTGTACATGAAACCCAAGGAATGTTTTGCAGCAGGCTGGCCCTTAACGTGCACTCTGTTCGATGACCTGATTGACAGATTTTTAACGTCTGTGCAACCGCTTTCCCCCAGGTCCGTGGGGATATTGGCAGCCTCTTTTTCTCACACTGATCTTCCTGATAACAGCAGTGACTAGTGTTTTATTGCAGTGTCTCATCTTCCAGCCATGTGGAAGAGCAAACGTAAATGATTGATTACATCATAGCTGGGAATAAAGCCTTCTCTTCCCATCTCATTTGTGTGTGTGTGTGTGTGTGTGTGTGTGTGTGTGTGTGTGTGTGTGTGTAGAAGATGAAATGCAAAGTCATGGGACTGTTCTTCAGTTAACTTTTACTATGTATTCACATAAAGTCATTGTCAAGTTCTTGGTGAGAATGTTTAATTGCTGCTTTTAAAATGAATGAGCTTTTGGTTGAGTCCACCCAGCATACCGATAACCCCAAACTGCAGGACCGTGAACAACCTTTGTCTGGTGCCATCTTCAGCTCCTCCCCTGTAGGGCAGTGTTGTTTCAGATGTACAGGTTGTTCTCTGACCCTCTGATGAAACAGGAACAGCAAGAATGGCAGTGTGTTCTGTGCTGAATTTCTGACAGGTTTCACTTTGCCTCTTCTTTCTCCCTGATTGTTTTTTTTTTTTTTTTTTTTTTTTGTGTGTGTGTTTGTATTAAGAGGTGCAATATTGTAAAGCCAATAATTTTCAAGAATTTTAATACTGTGCATTCAAGAATCACAGTTAGCAAGTTGAGTTAGCGTGTCTGTGGCGTGCACGCTTTCATACTGCTCTCTCGTTGAACATTTGCCTTCTACCGTTAGCTCTAGCAACCTGCGCTGCGTTGGTCTGGATTGCGTCAGCCCATCTCGGGCACCTTGTGTCTGTGTCCTCAGGTTCTCCAAGCTGCGCAGCCTGAACCTCTCCAACAACCGCCTGGGTCGGTTCCCCTTGGCGGTCTGCAGCATTCCCTCCCTCACTGAGCTCAACCTCTCCTGCAACCGCCTGACTTCTGTGCCAAGCACCGTGGGAGGCATGCACAAGTGAGTGCTTGTTGTGGGGGGGGCACACAATAACGTAACGCAGCTGGAGAGCTGAAGGTTGGAGGAAGTGCCCCATCCTTCTCCTGTCTTCTGAAAGCTGTGCTTTTTGATCATAGGTATGGACGCCATTGATAGTGTCTAGCCGGTATCCTACGTTTTTTTTGTTGCTCATGGATATTGTAATCAGACCCATGAAGCAGTTGACACTGGTACAATGTGTCAATAAGATGATTTTGGTTATAAATGCAGAGTATTGCTTGTATATAATTTCTGTTAGAGAGAAATAAACGGCTTTCTGTATTTGCGTGAGGAGCCAGTGGCGTGAATGTCTGTGCGCGCCCCCCCCCCCCCTCCCGACAAGCTGAGAGCGTGGAAGGAACTATCTGGAATCTCGCAGATCCGTAATACACAGTGAAGAAATATGGTGTTGCCTTGTGCAGCCCTCTAGTGGTCACAGCAGCATTCGTTCCAGTGTGGTGTTTGATTCTAATTAATTCAAGATGAAGGACAGGAGCCTGTGTGCCAACCACCAGCTTGTACATACGTGATGGCTAAAAAGCAGGGCTGTGAAAGTGGCACGTTTTGGTTTGAGTTGAAGGTAACCACCTATACCTTCCCACAACCAGCCTGCAGACCTTCCTCTTGGACGGGAACTGCTTATCGGTGCTGCCGCCTGAACTGGGTGACCTTCCACGGCTTACCTACCTGGGCTTGTCCTTCAACGAGTTCAGCGAGGTGCCAATGGTGCTGGAGCGGCTGACGGGCGTGGAGCGCCTCTGCTTGTCGGGCAACGGGCTGGACAGCCTCAACCTGCAAGCCTTCCGTCTGCTGCAAGTCAAGCATGTGGACCTCAGGTAGGGGCCAGGCAGATTCAACCTGCATCCTGAAATGGGTGGAGAGGAACGGTGTTAAAAATCCAAGGTTGAAGAGCTGCCAGGGCCGTCATCTTAAAGAAGAACTTGCTTGATGATCTGGTACATGATCCACTGAGTTAAGATGGCACCTGTCTGTCTGACCTACCTTGCAGTTTATTTCAGCAAATTATTTATTTCTGTGACCCATAATGTCAAGCTACCTTTGTGAACGGGGCAGGGGGCTTTACGAGTTCCTGCTGGTTGCTTTTGGAGTTGTACGTCAGAATTTAATGGCAACTACAGCAATTTCTTGCAGGATTATGCATAATATATGAGATGATGAAGCGCATGCGAGGTTATTGCCTGTGACGGTGTGGAGGAATGCAGCCCCAGGAGCTCCTAATTGCGGAAGATGAGCTGACATTGCCTAGGCGGCTCCTGGAAAATTGCCCGCAAGGCGACTTGCAAATTTCAAAGTTTAAAGTTCGTCATATACGGGCTGTAGAACCGTTCACCGCATTTGCCTCCCGTTCTTGTTTTTCTCAGAGATATTTGATTTCAAATCACATTTAAATTCACGCAGTCTGCCAGCCAATTACGTTTCATGTATTTTTAATGCTGTTTATTTATTTATTTATTTTTTTGTGTGAATAATAGGTTAGCATATGCGAGTACACAGTTTTATCTGACCTTTGACCTCCTGACCTCTACCCCCCATCAGGCTCAACCGCATCTGTAAGATGGTTCCCGACGAGCCGGACTTCCTGCGGCACGTGACGCACCTGGACTTGCGGGACAACGGTCTGACGGAGCTGGATGCCTCGCTCTTCCCCCGGCTGGAGGTGCTGCACTGCGAGCGGAACCGGCTCGGCTGCCTCAGGGTTCGGGGCAGCCTGCTCAAGGGCCTGCACGCCTCGGCCAACGGTGGGTCTGCCTGCTCTCGCTTGCCATGCTCCTGAGGCAGAGGAGTCTGGTGCTGGGATTGTTTGATTTCCAGCCCCTGTACAGGTACAGGAAAGCCAGTCCAGCATAGTGGTAGGAGCAGTGCTGTGATTGGCAGAGCTGTACCTCTCAGCTGCTCTGTGATTGGTGGATGCGTTGTAAGCGTAATGACAGAGGAGCGATATTCTGCAGATATTTGGTCCATGGCCCAGGTGCAGCGTGTTGTGAATTTTACTGTTTTCCCTGCAGAACTCAGTCAGCTTGAGATCTCTCCAGTGCCCTGCAACCTGACCTGCATGGATGTCTCCAGGTAGGTCTGTACACCACTGTAGTCGGCCTTGGCCTTTGTTACCATCATCAACACCACTTAAGATCCGTCGCCAGAGGGGCAACGCTTAGCGTAGCTGCGGAATTGGCACCTGCTACCGTTAGTATCAAGTTACAAAGTCTGACATGAACTCTGTTCTTCACTGTTATGAATAATACGTAATTTTAAAAAATTATTCTTGGCCATACTGTACGTGATCAGAAATCACTTGTTAATTGCCCCCTTACAGCGTAAACACGTGTAATTACTTAGAGAGCAGTCGTTACTTCAGACAGTGAATCCTACAGGGCCACAGTGATGTTTATTTGGACCACGGTTATAAACGGTCACTTCCCCTGGGCTGTAGGAACCGGCTGGAGGGCCTCCCGGACTGGCTGTGTGAGAGCGGCAAGCTGGAGGTGCTGGACGTCAGCCACAACCGGCTCTCCCAGCTGCCCGAGCGGTGAGTCTGGAGCTCCCCTCCCTTCTCACGACCCCCACCAAGACCCGGCACGTCCGAGGGAGCGAGGGAGCGGAAGCTGGTTTAGACAGACGGGGTCCAACAGCAGCCATGCTCTGGGGAATTTGGGATTCTCTCAGTGTGTTGGTTAATGTTGTCACCTGTCATTAGGTCTCTTCTGCCCCCCCCCCCCCCATATAACATAACCACCCACATATGAACCAGCTAGGATTTGAGCTCGTCAGTGACACCATGTTCCCCACCCCTACCCCTTGGAGCTGTAGAGGATCTAGTAAGGTGAGCGTTTAGTAAATTGGCTGAGCAGAAAAGATGGGAAGAAGTGTTGACAGTCTCAGACAAGTAGTAAAGGTTGAACCCATTCTGGGCAGGGTGTGGTTTGCCTCCTTGTTTGTGCTGAGATCCAGATGGTGGGAAACCTCCACGCTGCGTGGATTTCTTTGGGTGGGGGAGGGCAGAATCAGCTTCTGGTCTGTCAGGATCAGAATACGATCAACCTGATTGCCCGTGGTATCCCTGATGGGGAAAGTGCTCAGTGGAAGAAATCCTCTGTGGAATGGGACTTGGGGGGGGGGGGTCAGACAAGGGCGTCGTCATGGCAGCCAGAGTCCCATGAGCAGGAACCAGGTGGCAGAGGGGATGTGAGCTCAGTTCAGTAATATCGAGCGGTAATGAGCCTCCCAGAGCAGTGAAATCCAACCCACTGTGTCCCCCCCCACCCCTGCCTAACCCCCAGATGCTGACTCCAAGGCCCAGCTTGTAATTGAATCTCAGGCTGATTAAGCGCCTCTCACTTTGTCTGTGACCTAGGCCTCGCCCAGCAGGCTGCAGTGTTTGGACCCTGCTGCCGCCGTGCCATGGTCCGATCAGAATAATTCTGCACATTGACCCAAACCTTACTCCCCCGTACCCGGCAGCCTGTCTGCAAGGTCACGTCTTGGACTAATGCGTGAAGTTCTGTGAACGTCCCGACCGAACGAAGGAGGCTGGTGTATAAATAAAGGAGAGCACAGCTGGAAACAAAGGGCAGCAGTCAGAGGGGGAATTAATAGTCAGTCTGTTAATAAAGGAGGACACGGGCGTTTCACAGGCCTGTATGTAATTTGTGCTCTTCTCTAAGTGCGGGCAGGAAATGCATTTCCATTAAGGCTTGTTACTCTAATAAAGTAATTTGGTAAGTATTTAATGTTTGGCTTTGATGCCAAGATGACATTTTCAGCACGTTGTGCAACGATGCATTTAATGAGTAGTATATAATTTAAAATATTATGGTTTCATTAAGGCCTGTTCCAGCCTAGACTGTCAAACCGTTTGACCTCTAGCTCCATTTGTCTCTGTCTCCCTTCTCCTTCTCCCTCATTCACTCTCTCTGTGTGGTTTTTTCACTATCTCTCCCTTCCTCCATCTCTCTCTCTCTCTGTCGCTCTTTCTCCCCCATTCCTCTCCTCGTCTTTCTTGCTCTATTTCTCTCTCTCTCTCTCCCCCATTCTCCTGTCTCTCTCTCCTCCCGTCTTTCTCTCGCTCTCTCCCGCGTTCCCCTCTCTTTCCCTCATTCCCGTCTCTCTCTCTCGCCTGCATTCCTGTCTCTCTCTCCCGCGTTCCCCTCTCTTTCCCTCATTCCCCTGTCTCTCTCGCCTGCATTCCTGTCTCTCTCTCCCGCGTTCCCCTCTCTTTCCCGCATTCCCGTGTCTCTCTCTCTCCCGTGTTCCCGTCTCTCTCTTTCTCCTGCATTCCCGTCTCTCTCTCTCTCTCCCGCGTTCCTGTCTCTCTCCTCCCCCGTCTCTCTCTCGCTCTCTCCCGCATTCCCCTCTCTCTTTCCCGCATTCCTGTCTCTTTCTCTCTCTCTCCCATTCCCCTGTCTCTCTTTCCCCCTGTCTCTCTCTCTCCCGCGTTCCCATCTTTCTCTTTCCCCCTGTCTCTCTCTCTCTCTCTCTCTCTCTCTCTCTCTCTCCATTGCTCTCTTTAGGCTTCTCTGCAGTGGTAGCTTGAGGAAGCTTCTGGTAGGGCACAATCAGTTGCAGAGGCTGCCAGAGGACCTTGAAGGCAGCCATCTGGAGGTTCTGGATGTTCAGCATAACCAGATGACGGAGCTTCCTCCAAACCTCTTCCTCAAGACAGACAGGTAGACCACCCACTCCTCCACCTAGACCTCTTTCTCGGTGTCCTGATGTCGACCACTCGCTCTGCGTGTTCAGAGGTCCTGTGTGTCTGATGCTGTCACACATTGTGAAACACTTATAATTTTAAGAAGTATGTGATTCACCTCCATATTGTACCTTGAAGAAGCACGTGTTTGTTTTCACAATTATAATGGTTTTATAATATTTTTTATGAGGTTTTCTGCTGTGCATATAACATGAAATTAGTCATGTGAAACTATGGGTGTGACCTTTTTAACTGTCAAAAAGCCACTTTAAGAGACTAAGACGCGGCTGTGAATCATGATGTACGTGGATCTCCGAGAATAAATGAAGTGTAGCAAAGTGTACTGCAGAAAGACACGATAGTAAATTAACCAAATGATGTATGCTTTCACAAAAGCATGCAAGTAACTTGTGTTTTATTACCGATCAGTGTATGACCTCACCACTAGTTATAGAACTAACGATTTCTGAATGACTCAATGACTACAAACATCCATTTCTCATACTGCATTTTCACTTGGCACGGTTGCAGCGAAGGTCGTCTGCTACCTCTGCGGTTGCTCAGCTTCGTATCCCAGCAGGGTTGGGCTCGTGTGACTTATTAAAACTGGGCAGTTTATTTGAGACCGTTTGCCTTTAACCCCTCCCACAGCTTACGGTGCCTGAACGCCTCAGCCAATAGGTTGGAGAGTCTTCCCCCCTCCAGCCTATCAGAGGAGAGCCGCAGTGCCCTGCAGGAGCTCTACCTGACCAACAACTGGCTGACGGACAAGTGTGTGCCCCTGCTGACAGGTCACTGCCGCCTACGCGTGCTGCACCTGGCCTACAATCAGCTGCACAGCTTTCCTGCCAGGTGAGACACGTGCAACCCAGGCCTTAGTAAACACACACTGGGTAATGGTCACGTGCTAAAGCTAACTGTCGGCTTTACCCCTGACCTCCAGTAAAATGGCCAAGCTGGAGGAGCTGGAAGAGGTTGACCTAAGTGGGAACAGGCTGAAGGCCATCCCCACCACTATCCTCAGCTGCAAGAGGATGCACACGGTCATCGCCCACTCCAACTGCATCGAGGTCTTCCCCGAAGTCATGCAACTCATGGAGATGAAGGTGTGGTGGACGGCGTATGTCTTCGAGGGGGTTGTGCTTGAACACCAGTTGGGCCTTCTGGATGGAACTGGCAGTTCTTTCAAGAAAGTTAGGCGTCTGGTTTAGCAGTTTCCTTCTGACCAATCAGATCATTTTTTACTCAGCTGAACTTCCAGGCCATAAAATTTCACCCATATAGGCCTTACCAGTATACTTCTTGAAATTTCCAGATTCTACCTAGTTGGTCTGAAGTGAAACCTGCTACTTTCTTTTTTTTTTTTTCCCCCCCGTTTCCTCTCTTTGCGAAACTTGAGCGATATACATACTTTCTGGGCCAGTAAAATGTATGTAAGTGAAAGAGTTGGTTTTTGCTCGCAGGAGAGAGTGTTTTATAAGGCACATTTTAACCGCTGGCCAGACCTTGTGGTATACCTTTTGTGGTGCGTTCACAGGTGTAGTAACGCACCTGATCATTGCATCTGTGTTGCATCGTCATTCCCGAGAGTTTAAGTTGTCATAGTGACTAGGGTGAAAGACGAGATGCTGTAATGTGCCGGTTCTTGTGTGTGGCTGTGTGTTCCGTGTTCTTCGCCGTCCCTGACCTCTGATCTCTCCACAGTGTGTGGACCTGAGCTGTAATGAGTTGAGCGAAATCACCCTGCCGGAGAACCTCCCACCCAAACTACAGGAGCTGGACCTGACGGGAAACCCTCGCCTAGTGCTGGACCACAAGACACTGGAGCAGCTCAAGTAAGGCCCGGCCAGCGGGGCTGTTTGCCCATAAGGAAAAGCAGGCAGAAAGACCTAGGTCAATTTAGACCTTCCAGTCAATGGAGTGGTGGCTCAGTGGGTAGGACATCGGGCTGGGATGCAGAAGTTTCCTGGTTTGAATCCCAGCCCAGGTGTGTCCTTGAGCAAAGACACCCAGCACTAGCTCATTGTAACCCATATGTGAAACGTAAGTCACTTTGGATAAAAGCGTCTGCCAAATGAATAAATGTCTAGACGTCTAAACTAGAGATCCATAAACACTCTGGCCAATGAATGAAAAGTGCCCTTTAGTGACACCTAGTGTCACATAGACCTCAGAAGTTATAAAACTTTTTAATATCAAGTTCTTCCTTCTTATTAGTGTTACAGCTTTTGTTTTAAGTGTGTTGTTTAAAGCATTAGCTTCTCTGAGGCCCGATAAATGCAGGATTTCTCCTGAGCCAGACATCCCTCTGCTTCCCTCTGCTCTCCAGCAACATCCGGTGCTTCCGGATTGACCAGTCGCTGTCGACCTTCTCGGCCGCCGAGGCCCCGGGGGCCCCTGCCGTGTGGAGTCACGGGTACACCGAGGCCTCGGGAGTCAAAAACAAGTGAGTCACAGAGAGAAAGGGGTTTAGGGTGGGGCGGGGGCTGTTGGGTCACAGGGGACATCGTGAAGCTTGTGAGCGGGCGTGACGTATTTGCTCTACAGGCTGTGCGCGGCCGCGCTGTCGGTGAACAGCTTCGGCGAGAACCGCGAGGCGCTGTACGGCGTGTTTGATGGGGACCGCAACGTGGAGGTGCCCTACCTGCTGCAGTGCACCATGGGAGACGTGCTGGCGGAGGAGCTACACCGGAGCAAGAGTCAGGAGGACTACATGGTGAACACTTTCCTGGTCATGCAGAGGTGTGTTGGCATGATGCGGACTCACAAACACACATGAATTTAATAATGTAAGGAGAACTACTTTGCTCCTGGTCATGCAGAGCTGAGTTTTTATATATATATATGTGTGTGTGTGTGTGTGTGTGTGTGTGTGTGTGTGTGTGTGTTTAAACAGCAGGAAGAATACAGATTCATAATAAGGTTTTATCATGATTGTTTTAGCAGTATAGATAGATAAACAACGAGACATACTGCCTACACTAGCACAGAGACAGAAAGTCTTCAAGGCTGACGTTGCGAGTTTGTGGTGTGTTACCGTGCTTGTACAGGAAGCTGGGCACCGCTGGGCAGAAATTGGGCGGCTCCGCGGCGCTCTGTCATATCCGGCATGACCCTATGGACCCAGGCGGCTGCTTCACTCTCACCGCCGCCAACGTGGGGAAGTGCCAGGCCGTGCTGTGCCGTGACGGCAAGCCACTCCCCCTGTCGGCGCTGCATAACGTGGGCGTGGCTGAGGAGTTTGAGAGGGTACGACAGCACAAGGCCATGGTCACTGAGGTACGGCCGTGCGTGCTTGTGTGTGCGTGTTCTCCTTATAACGCTCAATACTGCTAATGCTGGGTGTTTTACTGGAAGCCTTCGGTTTCACCCAACTTCTCTTCCTCCCTAGGACAACAAAGTCAACGGCGTCACAGACTCCACGAGGATCATGGGATACTCCTTCCTGTTCCCGTCGGTGATCCCGCGGCCGCACGTGCAGACGGTCGCGCTGACGCCGCGCGACGAGTTCTTCGTCCTGGGCAGCCGCGGCCTGTGGGAGAGCGTATCGCCGGGCGAGGCGGTGGAGGCCGTGCGCAGTGTGCCCGATGCGTTGGCGGCCGCCAAGAAGCTGTGCACGCTGGCCCAGGCATATGGCTGTGGGGAGAGCCTGAGTGCCGTGGTGGTGCAACTCAGCGTGGCCGAGGACTGCTGCTGCAGCTGCTGCGAGATGGGCGCCCCGCTCCCCCCGCCCAGCCCCAGCCTGCTGCCCCCCCCACCCGTCGTCTCCGCCGCCGTCCGGGACACTCTACCCACGCCGTCCTCCTGCAGTGAGGTCAGCAGCGAGGTGTCTGCGTCGGAGATGAGCAGCGAGGTGGGCTCCACCGCCTCTGACGAGCCGCCACAGGGTGCAGTGCTGCACGATGGTCACACGGGGGCGCCCTTTGGGCCCGAGCCTCGTGGGAACGCGTGCGCTGGTTGCGGCCTGCACCCCGTCTGCCTGGCAGGCTCCTTTCAGCGGCAGCTCTCCAGCGCCACCTTCTCCAGCGCGCTCTCTGACAACGGGTTGGATAGCGAGGACGAGGAGCCCATCGCTGGCGTCTTCTCCAACGGCAGCCGCGTCGAGGTGGAGGCCGACGTCCACTGCCTGCGGCGTCGTGAGCCCAGGGCCGCGCAGCTGCCTGCTGCCCCCGCAGAGTCCCCGGATGAGTGCGAGGCTGAGGGAGGCGTGGCCGAAGCCCAGAAGAAGGCGGGCCCAGGGACCGGGTCTGGTTCTGGCGTTGGCAGGACACTGAGTAGAAGGAGGGCCAATGGCTCCGTGGCTCCGCAGGAGCGGAGCCACAACCTGATCGAGGTGGCCACTGACGCCCCCGTCAGAAAGCCTGGGGGGTACTTTGCTGCCCCCGCCCAGCCAGATCCTGATGACCAGTTCATCATCCCCCCAGAGCTCGAGGAGGAGGTGAAGGAGATCATGAAGCAACATCAGCAGGAGCAGCAGCAGAGACCCTTCCCCTCAGAGCAGCCGGCCGATGCCTACGACACGCCTCTCTGAGGGGACACGCCTCTCAAGCAGTTTAAAGGTCCTGCCATCCAAAACTACCTGTAGACTTCAGTGCCTAGCTGCTCGAAGAATTTCTCTTTAATCCCCACCTCCCTCCTGAAAGCAGCCCTCATCCTCTAAGGACACGAGTGCTGGGGGGGAAAGGGGCACGCGCGCACCTTACTGCAAAAGAAAACTAACACCACAAAAATAACCTTAATCAGATTCACCAAACTCTCATCAGATCAACACTAGCTTCCAGGCTTTATTGCTTTGCAGAACGGTGTACGGTTCTTACAAATTTTGTTTTTACATATCGTTTTTATACGATGAAAGTGAGGCTTAAAAGCACTTTAAGAAAATCTTTTATTTTAAATGAGGACATGAGTCTGTGGTACATAATTGGTAATACCACACTTAACTGTTGTAGATAGAACACTTATTGTTACTCTATTTCTCCACTGAATCGTGGCTTTTGGCCTATGTACAGTCATAGAAATTTGTAGAAATTCAAAGACTAACTCCTAGGAGTTGCATACTCTTTAATGTGACTTAGTCACTTTACTAATATTCTCTGAGAGAAAAGGGGATTCCCATGCTCCGCGCTGATTATGAACAGTCTATATGATGTGGAAGGTTCTGGCAGAACTGCACACACAGTGACTGCCATGCTAGGAGTCAGAATACTGCTAAGGACGACTGTAAGTATGGAGATGAGAGGTTGCCATTCTGCACATATTCCCGTGACACACACGCGCACACACGCACGCACACACACACGACTCGGATGCAATAGCAGACGTCCTTCCTGCCTTTGCCTCGGTCATCACCAGCACGGCTGCGTCGAGTGCAGTTACGCAGATACGACTTCTACACTAGCAGCTGTTTCCAAGCCAAGCGCACTTTGTTTTGTATAATAAACCTAAAATGTGAAAAACACAGTAACGAGGCCGTGTCTGGACTTTGTCGCAGGACGTTCAGTCCCGAGGGATTTTCCTGATAGGTCCTTTGTGCCGTTTTCCTGAATGTTCACACCGGTGTTTCTGGGAATCTGCAGATATCACTCGGCTGTCAGCGCAATGTATAGCGTGCGAAAAGTTTACATCGTGATGACCGTGCACGTCCCAGAACACCATATCGGTGTTTAACATGCCCCGATGGTTGCTTACTGGACCCAGTCAGTAGTTTTGCAATTAATTGTCCTTATTATTGTTACTGATGAGAGACAAAGAAAGATGGGGCGTTTTCAAGACACTGCCCACAAGACAGTCTGACTTTGCGTACTACTGTACAAGTTCCCAGCTGCATGTGTAGTTTTAACAAGACTTGCAGTAGGCTACTGAGCACTATTAGAGAATACATATCAAATAAAATATATTCAGTAATGTATATTTTAAAATCCCTGATATGCCTTCATGACTAACCCTTAAAATGCGTCAATTTCATGTGCTTTATCGATTTCATCATTTGCCAAAGAACACAAGTTTATGGTGTAATCAATACAATTGCTATGTTATGACTGAATGACCCTGGAAACTAGTAAAACTTGTATACAATTTACGTTTCCGTTCGGCTGTCCTTTTATATGTCGTCATTTCTTTCCACGTGTTCTGTCTGCTTTAGAAGATGTTGGCGTTTCTCGTGAGGATGAGACATGACTATTCTAAACGCTTTGAATGATGGGTTGAAGCTGGATCGTTTTACGAAGCGAACTTTCCAAATTATCATTATAAAGACATTGTATTATTAGTGGCACTTATTGCATCTTGTCCTGCGCTATGTTATACTTTTAGAGCTGCTGTCCGAAGTACTGAAAAATCGCAGTCAGTATAACATGGCTTCCCTGTTGAGTTAGAAGCTCCGTAGACCTATGAGTTCACATGACTGAAGGTACGTCCGAAATCAAACTCAGTAAATGAACTTTGCTATCGCCAAAGCAGCATTAATCTGAAGAATGTGCATGTCATTACTGACTACCTGTCAATACATATTATCTGTCGAGATGGCAAAAATAAGACATTGCAGCATTTGTACTTAAATCGTGTATAAATTTAATATTACTCCAAAGTAGGCAAGTTATGAGCTGATGTTATTCCTGGCGGTTTTTACTAACTTGTCGAAGAATTAGTGGCCGCCTTGTAAGATTGATTTTTTAAAAAAGGTTTTTGTTTTTCTGAATGCAATATGAAATTAATATTTTTGAACAGTGATTTTATTTTACATGCCTGCAGTTGGTTTTTGGAGAACACGCTGGGGATAAAGGGCAGAATGTACTTTAAGTAAAGAGAACAAGATTCAGTCATCGTGAACTGTGTGTGTGTGTGTTTTAACACAGCCTGTAATAGAGCTTTAACTGCTTAATGTTGTGGAGATTATATTAAATTTTTCATGAAAAAAATACGATGTTGCCTAAAATAGTTTACCTTGTTACTTCAGCCTAACGTAAAACGTGCAGGCTGCCCTCTGTGGTTTCTAACAGGTACAGCATTATATTCATGCAAACATGCTGTAACAATTTTCAGTTATTCGTAATCGGTACCGAAGGTTAATGTAAATATGTTTACTTTTAAAAATACATAATGTACAGGGAAAAATGAAAGTGTCGGAGAACATTTTAAAGTATATTCAAATATACAGGTTCTCGTGTGTTACGTTCCTCATTGCAGCTCAGTCTTAAGTCCTTTCACTTCGATCTTCAGGTTGCAGTTTTCTGAAAAACGGTAAGCAAAAACGTAAAAGTTAGACTATATATTATGGGCTAATGTAGGTCTTAATAGCCTGTCTTTCCCATTTGGGTACATAGATATTGCATATTAAGTACCTAAGTGTTTTGTGTGCCATGCGTTGCTGTGACCTGTACAGTATAAAGGAATTTCACAGATGGTTTGTTCGTTCACATGTGCTCATCCAAAGCGATCTTTAAAGCAAGATCAGACATGTTAACGAAGTCATTGCTATTATTTTTCTGGGCTGGTCAGCCAAATGCTGCTCTTCAGTCACACAGGGTGATGTTTCTGGAATGTTCTATACTGTGATCTGGGCCTTAGAAGTATGCAGTAGAAGTGATGGGTCGGACTGGAGTGTCGTGACGAGGGGTGTTTAGGTCTTCGTGGAACGGGCCGCGTGGCCGGGAGTCACCGTCACTCACGTTCTGCAGCACTATGTCCTGTTCCTGCTCATGGAGTTTCTTCTTGTACTTCTTCCTCACGTACACCACGCTCACGGCTGTCACCACCAGCATGGCGGCCAGCACACCGATCGATGCTCCCACCGCTGTTGCCGTGGCGTCCCGAGAGGAGCCTTTCCGCTGGCACCTGTCGCCCATGTACCACCAGTCGTTCCCCACGGCGCACCTGCAGATGGACGGGAGGGGTCGGATTTAGATCGGAGGGATGGACCATGGAGCATCTGTATACAGATACACCTCAGGCTTTAAAGAGCTTGAGGTATGTACAGCTACATGTAATGCACTGCAGTGCTTTAGGCATCTACAGGTGTACTGTACCTCTTGTTTAGCTATACATGAAGTATTGAAATGCTGCAGATGTGAACTTGTTTAGCTATACATGAAGTATTGAAATGCTGCAGATGTGAACACTGATGTGTGTATTGCTAGATGTGTATTGCTCCAGGTGTGCACAGGTGTACCTTAGGCCTGTAGTCCTATAGAGTATATTGCTGTTTATGAGTGTGTTAAGGGGTTTGGTTTCATTTAACAATAAAGACCCATAAAAGAAGATAACTGTTGGCTACTGGTGCAGAATTTTACCTGCAGACTGGCTGGTCTTTGTCCACTACACAAACGCCGTCATTCTCGCAGTGCACCTCTGAGCAGGGGTCAGTAGGGACAGAGACGGTTGAAGCAGAGTTTTGCGTGGAACCTTGGGTTGAACCCTGGGTGGTACTTTGGCTGGATTCGTGGGTTGGAGTTTGTGTAGGAACTTCAGTTTGACTTGGTGTTGGGGTTGTCTGCGTTTCTAGTAAATGTGAAACGTCTGGAACAGGAGAAGAAAATACCATAGTTCAGAAAACCTGCCTAAATGCATCTTGAACATTATTAACATGAGCAGTAACAGCTAGGGGGTTTTGGTTTTATAAAGGTCAGGTATTAATTCTTCTGTGACATCTCAGCAATTAACATGGAATCACATGCAGTTTTCAGAAACGGTTGTGGGTGGGTACTTTATTAATTTATTTATTTATACAGTGCCTACCTTCCATAGTGAGGAGGAAAAGGGCATCCTTGCCCTTAATGAAGTTTCTGCTCTTTACTCTCGGGTGAGTCAGGTATACACTTGTCCCCTGACCTTTTCCCCTGAAGTATGAAATTCCATCTTCACCGGTGATTTTCTCTCCCACTTTGCTGGGATCATCCCAGAAAAATATGGTATTGTTGTTATCTGGGGGTGAGAGAGTCTTGTGTGAACCGTACAATATTTTTCTGCTTTCACAAGATTCAGTTTTGCAGCTTCAGAACGCCACCTTAACTCTGGCCATACAAACCTTTACTGCCAACACCAAATTATCGCAAATGTTTGAGTGTCCTGCAATAGGCTGGCATGGCATTCAAGGCTTTTCCCACATTTTGTTCTGTGTTGTCTGGAATAGACTCTGTGAGCTCCTAGTCCCCCCTTCCAAGCGCACACACACGCACACGCACTCGGACCAGGACAAGTCTTTCTAAAATGAATGGGTATGGAATAATTGTCGTGAAAATGACGACGTAAAAATGGCATTCTGCTCAATATCTATCCATATGATACTGACTGTCTTGTGCTATTTCTGTTGGGTTCATCGTGATGCTCCGCTGGTTGTTCATTCGGCGCCGGATGTCCGGGTTCTGGTCCATCAGCATCACGGTGGTCTGCTTCCACGGGCAGGGCCACGTGAGCTCGCTGTCACGGGGCCCTGACGCCAGGTGGATGTACATGCCCAGATGCCCTGGGTTGTTCTTTGTGCCGTTGGGGTACAGGCACACCTGGAAGGTGTAGCCCTCCTTGGAGGTGAAGCGTGGGCTGCACAGTTTTTCGTCCATGGGCGTGGTGTCCATGAGCTGCTCGAAGTCCCGCACTCGCCACACATATTCGGGGCATTCCGTCTCCGAGAGGTTGATGTCATCAACGGAGAAGCCGCCCGACGACGGCCCATCTCCCTTGACTCCCTCGAAGACCACCCTAAACTTCCGTGACGTGTTCAAGTTCACGTGCTGCAGCTGCCACAGGCCCTCCGGCTGAGCTGGAAACGAACCGACTGAAACGATGTAAAACTCGCATTTGCGTGATCAGGCTGAGACAAGCAATTGTAAATACATAAAGTGTCCTGAACAAAGAACAATAAGTAGCCAGTCTACTGCTGTTACTGATAAACGTACTCAGCCATACAAGGACACAAGAACTAGATAATGATTACTTCTGTGAGAAAAATCCCCCATCATTGTGCTTGGCTAGAACATTGAAGTTTCCTCTATTAACGTTAGCCGTTCCCTGGGGGATTGGTGCTAACGAAAGCACACGTTTGAGCGTCCAGTTCTGCTTCCGATCTTACCTTCAACGGTCTGGATGAACCTCAGTGTTCCGTTGGGGTGGGCCGCATCATACTCGCGGACCCAGATGTTCAGGCTGTCGCTGGAATGTCCGCTGTGGTACAGGAAGAACTGCAGGCACTGGCGGCCCCGCCTGGGGTACAGGAGCCTGGTCTCCAGGAGGGCCTTGTCTCCAGCCTGGCCGCTGGTCGTGTTGAAGTGCATGAAGTGACCTGTGCCTGAGTGGAACAGAATGGGAATGGTGGTCTGCGTGCACCTCACGTGCCACACAGCCCCCTACCCAGGCCCTGTGCTGTTCTAGTGCGGTTTTCTGTCTTCGTCCGTGCAAATAATCATTGTCAGTCTGGAGTCGTCCAATGCAGTCTCATGCCATTGCAGCTCACACACATACACACACACACACGTGTGCAGCAGGGGCAGTTTAGACACTTGGCCAAATGAGCTGTGTGTTCGGAGGCCCGTTGAAGCAGAATTGGACTGTTTAATGTTCACCCATGCAGAGAGAGGGATCAAAACAGGCATCAAAACACTCAGATCTTGGGGGGGTCTGAAGAGTTACTGTTACCCTCTACAAGGCTGTCATTCCAGACTGTGTTAAGTGTGTATTGACTCAAACATCTGTTGGTATGTTTACATCTGCTGGTATGTGCTTTCCTACCTGTGGAATGGTGTTCTACTTGTGGTATGTTCTACTTGTGGTATGCTCACCTACCTGTGGTGCAACTTTCTACCTGTAGTATTTTCATGTACTGGTGGTGTAATCTTTTACCTGTGGCAAACTCTTCTATCTGGGGCGAATCCTGCTACTATGAGCGTACTTTTCGTACCTGTAGCGTAATGTCCTACCTGTGCACTGGCCCATGTTAGAGTAATCTGTCGAAGGCCCCCCAGAAGCCGTGGTCTCTCTCGTCCACACGGTGCTGGCTTTTGGACCTTGGATCATCCCACAGATGTTTTCCAGCTCAAAGCTGCAGGTGTCCATAAATGTCAATGACGTGGCTGAAAGCAAAGATCAATTAGTCCCAGAATTAATATGTGCCTGGAGGTAAGTACAACAACTTCTGCCTGCTGATGTAGACATTTTTCAGGTGCTTGTGTTTATCTCTAATTTGGGTTATGGCATTTTATCATCATCTCTCACCAGCAAGTCAAAGTTTACAAACAGATCAAACGTTCAGAATTAAGTCCTTTAAAATTTTTTTTTTTTTTTTATGACAACACTTATCTAGCTTTCAACCACAAGTGTCTTTTTCATAAATATTTAATTAGACTCAGTGCTGTAAATGAGACAAAGGTAAAGAGCTTTAATTGTCATTGAGTAGATATACATGTTACAACATGTACATCTAACAGCAAAATTGGTTCTTTGCATTTAACCCATCCATTGGGGGAGCGGTGGGCAGTTATCGTGTGTGTGTGTGTGTGTGTGTGTGTGTGTGTGTGTGTGTGTGTGAGTGAGAATAAATGTATAATACTGTTTAATTTCAACCATAACTATTGGTGAATGCCATTTTAATGGAATTGCTAAATAAATTCAAGTGCTCTGTTACAGCTAAGATCTATAGCATGTAATGGAAGAGGGACCAAAAATGGCTGTTTTGATAGCGAAGGTTGCAGATCTGTGTTAAGGAGCCTTACTGCAGTTGTAGAGGCGATTGAGCTTCAGCAAGTCGCTGTCGCTGAACTCCATCCGCTGGCCAATTACGTCCATGAACGCTGGTATCTTGGTGATGATGGTGGGGCTGGAGTCATTGCTGAAAGCCATATTGCTGTAGTGCATGACAGAGGTGTAGTCGTAGGGCACGTTCAGCGCACTGGAGACGCTGTCGTTGTAGGTGTTAAAGTTGTGCTCTTTGCCTGAGAAGAAAGATCAGCGGCCGTGCTGAGATTCGGAAATATATGGGTCGGGTGTGCGACGACACCGGGAGAGCAAGAACGGACATACGTGGGTTTGTTTTGCAGGGAGCTTTTGGTTAACAGTATGAAGGAAGTGTTGCATGTCTTTTATCATTCAGGTTTGTTCTTTAGTAAGAAGAAAGCCCCTGCCCAGCAACATGTAGCTAAGATCTACCCTTGAAAGCTACAGCTTCACTAGATGAAACGTCTCTGAGGTGTGGAAGATGGCATCGTGCAGAGATGCGGCGGCTCCTTATTGTGCGGCCGAGCCCAAACCGTTCGTCTTCCCGTCCCGTGGTAGAGTGCTGAATGAGGGAATCACCTGGGATGATGTCGTTCCACACGATCGTCACGTAGTCGCCACGGTCGGATCTGGACTGCTCGTGCCAGAACCCCAGCGCGTGCAGGAACTCGTGCTCGATGGTGGCGATGCGGTCGCAGTTGCTCCCGATGGACAGCTGCTGTTTCCCCACACGCTGGTTCCCAACAGACGAGAAGCACCTGCGTGGTATACGAACGGGCAGACATATGAAGGAGACGAGATTATTATTGATGAGTGATAATTGATGAGAGATTATCGTGGCTTTCTTTTCACTGCTTTGACACGGTATGACAGATACGACGACACGTTAAGATGTTTGTGCCTTTTTCAGTTTTTGACTAATACTTAGATTTTTACATTTAGCACCCCAAATGCTCATTAACGGATTGATTTTTATATAAATTAGCAAAGCTCCTTTTAAAAAAAAAAAAAAAACTTGTGCGTCCGGTTAAGTGATTTAACTTTGAAAAACGTACCCGTTTCCTTTAAATACAGAAATGTAATTGGTTTCTCCCTCCCAAGGTTTGAAGTCTATACACGTTTTCAGTCGGTACTGTTCAAAAGCCTTCAGAATCACTCCTTTTGCGTTAATTTCTGTAACCCGAGCAAAAGAGATCGTCATGACGATGAAATATGGTCAACAAAAAAAAAAATCACCTTAATATAATATGAACCTGTCAATAACATTAATGCAAACCAGGCAACATTTATTCCCTGGGGACCTTTTGAGCCATAATCATTTTCTTCTTACAAAATAAATAAAATGTACTGGCTTTGTCAACTCATAGTACATTTGTGTAACATGCAGCTCTCTCTAATTCACTGGTGTGTATCGTGAGGTTCCTTACCCACGCTGTCCTCCAGGTAGTAAGGAATGACTGTCGGCCACCTGTATTCTTCACCTATAATGGAGTTTCTCCCTTGTTTCTGCATTAATTAGCATTGAGGAATTCCATCACAGTAACATCAGATTCAATGCATCATAATTGATGTGATTGTTACCAGTATATTCAGGGCATTTTTTAGTCAACAGTGTCTCAGTTCTGTGTGACATGAATTTTACTGTGTTGCTTGCATTGCAGACAAATGCTTATTTAGGATAATTGAAAAGGAATTTGAGGAAGCTTCACTGTGGAAGCATCGGTGATGTGGTGGAATAAAGGCCTTAGGAAGTAGGAAGATGAGTACAATCTGAATTCTACGTATAATCAGAGGAGAACATCTCATACCTGATCAAACACAATGTCGCCCTCAACAAGGTCTAGTCCTGCATCTGTAAAGACACAATAATACATACATTCACAGACATTGAACAAGATATTTCTATTTCAACATGTACCATTTTGGACTAATGTGATCACGGACCTTGGTTGATATCAAAGATGTCTCGATCCTTCCCCTCGTCTACATCAAGCTCTGAAAAATGCGTCAGATGTGAATTAGCAGCAGATGTTTTCACTTACTATGAGCAGATGTGGCCACCCAAAAATATTTAACGTGAAAACACTAACACCACAGGGCAGCGTCATTTAATGGCAGTTTAAAAACTTGATTAGATTTGATTGTGTTTCACAAAAAACTGAGGAGCATTCCCATGAAATATGTAAAAAACAAAACTCACCAGTGTCCCTGGACGTTGGCTGACAAAATCACAAATAATGTCAGTTATTACAAAGAAAGAAATCCTCATTGCCTTGGTGCTTGACTTTTACGCTATGTAGGAACTTTTGAAAGAACAGTCTTACCAGGCTTAGAGCTTGGAGATACATCACGCTCAGAATGAAAGACGCTGTGAGGAAGGTCATAGTCATTGAGTAGTCTTTCTGAACAGCGAAACTGTTCCTGTGCTGCCCTGTGCGTCCGAGAAGAACAGAAAGAGCACCTCCTAACCAAGCCCACTGAGGTTAGTGGTGGTTTAACTTAATATGTTGTCTGTATTGTAGAAATTTGCTCTCCTTGCTAAATGGCAAAGATAAGGACCACGTGATTGCGTGTCAATGATTGATTTGGCTACATGAGGTGTTCAGCGCAAGTCCATCCAGATCAACGTTGTTGTTAATGTGTCTGATATTTTAAAAGACAAAAAGACTTAAAATTTTCACTAAATATTTATTTTATTTTTTTTTACTTGTTTGATATACAGCAGTAATAAATTTTAAATCCAGTAACAGGATTGTACAGAACTTAAAAAAAATATATATATATATATATATATATATAAATCATTGAATGAACACGATAGTGCATGTTGACAGAGGTATGGCAGTGCACACGTTTTACAGAAAACAAAATTTTCCAGAGAAGTGCAATTTTAATGAGCTCCAGGTACACAAATGCAACTGAAAATTGTTATATTCATGAAAGCATATTCTGCAGGATTATTGAGGATGGGGAAATTTATCTTGTTATCACTAAATGCTAAGGCACTTGATTAATAACATTATTGCATAACTGAAGAGTTGTGTTCTCATCCGTAGTTCTATTGTCCGTTTTGTGCTTGCTGACTGTATGATTCCAGCAGGGCCGCCTGTTGGCTCACGGCATCATGATAGCCAACGTTCTGTAAACGAGACGTGAAAACGTTTAAATGCAGTGCATTTTGGGACCATGACACATCTCCGCTGCTCTTCCCAGTGTGGAAAGTTGTGTCATCGATAAGGAAGTTAAAAAAAAAAAAAAGAAAAAGGAACAGTTTTGTGAGCTCAAAACTGGGCATGGAATTCTGGAAGTTGGTGACCCACCATAAAATCTTCGGTGTAGAACCTGTGCCTGAGGTTCAGGTGGCCTAGGAAGTCCCTGCTCTGGTAAGAAGGGTCCCCATGAGGTAACGCCACACATATGGGACACACCTGTCACATGACGGAAGGGAACAGAATTAAACCCTGTTCTGTACTTTTAGGTTGTGTTCCATGAACAATTGTTTGATATGTGCTCCCATGTTACAGCAATACTTTCTGATGCCTAACAGGGGTAATAAGGTACAGACTGGATCACAACCATAGAAGGGCTACTGTTTAGAAATGTATTTCTGCCTGGGTGTGGAGTGGGTTTGGGGCAGAATAGGAGACCATTGTCCAGTAGATTGTTACTTACCACTGGTCTCATGTCATTCCTGTGGTTTTGATTGCAGTGGTCCACTAGATCCAGTTCATCTAGACCACTCTCCTGGCAGTATGGACACTGGAATGTCATCACAGAGGGATTGTGGGAGCTAGGGAAACGGCAGAAGCGTAAGCGATGTTACTCCCTTAAACTTCAAAAAACGTTTCTCGAACAGGGCAAACGTGAGGCTCAGGGACGCGTCCTTACTTGGAAGATGGCAGGGAGATCACCTCCAGGATTTCACATAGGTCCCTGGGGACACAGACACGGAGGTGTGAATTTGTGACGGCGTTTGACTTTGGACTGGCCTAGTCGTCTGGACAGCAGGACTGTCCATGAGCTGGGTGCGGAATGGGCTTACTCATCGTCCGACGAGGAACTTGTTGCTGGTGATGGCGGGCGTGGGGCCACGCCCGCGGCACCTATGGCCAGTCCACCTACATGGGGCGGGGTCTGTGGGGCTGTGTGCCTGGTAGCCAGCAGCCGGGCAGTTGAGGGCACCTGAGAGCGATTGGCGACTAGCAGAGCTGGGGTTGGGTGCCTTCTCACCCAACTGTTAGCCAACATAGCTGGACGCCTTTGGGGACACGTAGCCAACACGTAGGCTGATAAGTACAATAATCACACGCTAAACACAAAAGCAGCAATAAAGGGATTACAAAGTCCAACAGCTGCTCTTAATGTAACTGCACTCACGTACTGGTAAAATTACCACTGCATACACACCCGGTTTGGTGTGGCTCTCTTTTTTTCAGTGCCACCAAAAATTCCCCTTGAAGTATTGAGTGTAACCCAGAAACACGGGTGTTACGGGTCGTCCTATATGTGGCAAATCTCACCGTTGTGGAAGGGCAGGTCCTAGGCCTGCTGGGGAATTTCCACTTGGCAAGAGTTGCGGTGAGGACAGCTGTTCGAATTGACCTATTATACTTTGGATGTTGAACTTTGGGAGAAATGTGCAAAAAATGGGGAAGGAAAAACTGAGGTCAGCGAGGCAACACACCAATAATGCAGGTACTGAATCTGTGCAGAGAAACATGTTTGATGGGCAAAAAAAAAAATATCCTGTAAATTTATTTAGGGGTCAGTATTTGTATTGTCCTATATATGGTATTTTATTTATTTATTTTTATGTCAATTGATGTTTTTAATAGTGTTGCATGTTAAGTTAAAGAACAAAAGTTGTGTGTAGGCTTTTAGCAATAGGGTTTTCGCTCATCCCTACCGTTGACTGTTCTCTTGCGCCCCCTGGTGGTGGGGCAGGTCTGAAGTTTCCACTGGCATTTCCTCTGCAGATTGGGCAGTGGTTTCGGATCTTTAAAGACTCGGTTAAGCATGTCCTGCAGAATCTGTAGTGTTAAAAACCAAGAAAAGCGAACTTGTGAAAGTGAAAGTGATAGTTTGTTGGAATGTTGCGCACTATGCTGACGGATTTAAATATAATTTTACCTTCGTTTATTTAAATTACTGTGACAACTGACAGTGTGTTTGTATTTATTATTATTTTTTATATATAAAACACAGTAGAAAACTAAAATCTGGGGTTTACTATTCAGGTGACTCTGCTTATAAATTCTTATACGGTAATTATACAAACAGCAAATGGGATTTTTTTAATTATTATTTTCATCTCCTCTCCCGTCAGATGTGGATCAAATTTATTTGTACTTTCTTGATAAGCGAAAATATTAACAGTCACGGTTAATGTCGTGCTTTCAAACATCATATCACGATCAGTGTTTAGAACTGTCGTTTGTTTTAATTACGTATTAACCTTATTCGTGTTAGTAATAGTGAATTACTTTTAATAATAGGTGTAATTCAGATGTGTACTACCTATTCTGATTAAGCCTATGCATTTTCCAGTAGACAAGCTGAAATGGCTAAAAATACACCAGGCTTTTACTTACACATGGCTGCAGGACTGCAGACTCACAGGGTTCCGAAAGACATCCTTACATATTGGACATTCGTCTTCGGGGTAATCACGGCCACCGGCAGCCTCGTCCATCACCGTCTTTCTCCAGCTCTTTCGCGGAGTTGAAATGTAACGTACCTAATATACCTAACGTCACCTACCACTACAAAGGGAGTTTCCACTCGCTGTGCCGATTTTGCCGTCCGGCTTCCTCTTTGCTATTTGCATAGGGTGACAGCAATTGGACTCGCAAAGCGAAAGCTGACTTGGCGCTGGAGGGCAGCAGCGAACTCAGGTTTGCGTCTCGGCCAATTAGCAGAACTTAATGCAGTTAACAATTTGACGTTTTTCCACAATTACTGTCAATCCAATGAGCCGTTTTCATTTTAATCTTCCTCTTTCGGGTCTTCCCTCTAGGGGTCGCCACAGCATATCATCTATTTCCATACCAGCCTGTTCTCCGCAACCTCCTCTGTCAGCTGTTCTCATTTTAATAATGTCATTTAATGCTTGTCATTGGCACCTGTTTCGGATGTTCGTTAATTATTAAAATTTGAATACAAATAAAGGTTACTGGTTTGAATTAAACGCTATGCAAAATTACCCACACGTTTTCTGTGCCTCTTCTGCAGTTACAGTAACACTAAGTTCATATTTTTGTTACAAAGCACAAGAGTCTCCGTTTTAACTTTTATTTGTAAGTTTCATTTTTAGCTTTGATGCCCCTACTGCAATTTCTTTCTCGTCATTTCTTAAAGAACAAAAAAGGCAGTCCAGCTCTTTTTTTTTTTTACTTAACCTTTATTTATACAGATTAGTTTCTGTTAAGTAACTAATTATGTTAGATTTTTGTGAAATGAAAGTGCAAGTCATTCATACAATCTGTACTTGACATACGTTAAGTACATAAAGCGGTTAAGCCATTGATCGTGGGCAGAAAGTGCATATAGAAGGATTTGTGAATGTTTTATATATAAAAGAATAAAATTCCAGCCTGTGCATTTAAGTTATTAGACTGCAGGATTTCCCTAAATTCCCTGCAGTATAGATTGCTGGACGGCGAGGTAGACCTGTGCTTCCTCATCTTCGCGCACGTTCTGCAATGGAACAAACGAAGAACTTGGATTAAACCTCAACACCAGCAAAATGGAAACGGTATTGTATTCGACCCAAAGGTATTGTATTCGACCCAATGGTATTGTATTCGACCCAACAGAAAAAGCATTGTGATCATTCTGCCATGATGTCTTCCTGCTTTTCAGCATATAAAAATGCACAAGTGGTTGACAGTAAACACACGGGCATGTTTTGTAAAACATGACACCTGACAGGTGGAATGCCCCTTATAGTCCTGCCACAATTCCACCCCACCCCCTTCACTCTACAGAGGAAAAACTCACCATGTAAACGTCATAGCTGAACCGGTGGCGTACCAGTAGGTGCCCAATGAAGTTCCTGCTGTAATAGTTTGGATTCCCCCAGGAAGTGGCAGTGCAAATTGGACACACCTTCAGGGATTCAATGTGACAATGAGGGTGGGGACATGTAGGGTCTCAGGGGGAGGGGGGGTGATGCTTACCACCGGCGAGCTGTTGGCAGCATGTGTGCTGAGGCAGTGCTGGACCAGTGCCATGTCACGGAAGCCCTGCAGGGGGCAGTATGGGCAGGAGTACTCTGAACGCAGACTGCAATAACAGCATTTACAGGGTGAAAATCAGATGTGTTAACACTCCCGGCATGTAACTGGTTTACCTTATCAGACCCATATGATGAGTGTACTTAGCAAACAAAGCCAGAGCATTCAGTGGCAGTTATTAAAGTCAACCTGAAATGCTCTGGGGCAACATACCTCCTGTTAACAGGAAGGGCTGACTGTGCAAGATCTCCAGTTGGAAGTCTAGATAGAAAGGTACAAGGTGGTGTGTCAACAATCCAGTACCATAATTGTATTAAACTCTTTGAAGTATACTGCTGTTGTCTAAAAAATTTTTACAGTGAAGTTCCTGGTCACCATGGATATAAGATTGAGAATGGAGGATATAAATGCCACAATAGCTTGCTTATGTAATATACCATCCAGGAACAAAACAATGTATACAACCTCTCTCACAAAGTTAGCAACATTATGTGTCCATCTGCAGTGAATGTATCCCATTTAAACTACAAAAAAAAAAAAAAACCCCAACCATTTGCTTCACCTCTCCACTATATTGGGCGGTCCAAAGTGTTGACCAGTTTTCATAAGTGTGTATACTCACTCCTCACTGGGTGTTGAGCGCTGGTTGCTACCAGCTCTTCCATGACCTCTGGGCAAAGCAGGAACATTACCCAGATGACCAAATTCGTCAATGTATTTCTTGCAATATTTGTAATGAGCTCTCATCTTACTGAGGAAATTCTGAGTAAAAAGAAAACATAAATATATATTCTTTTAATTCAAATCACCCAGTCAGTTTAGTAGCCCTTATTCCCGTTTTTCCTTTCGTTTACGGCAGTATTTTTTTTTGTGATCCAGTTAGTTCACGGCAATCATGTGACTGCTCATGACTTATACTGAACTTATTCCCAGAAACAAGTCTATAAACAAAAGACACAGCGCCCCCTGGCACGTTAATACAGCGTGTACTAGAAAAGACAAATGTTGCATAAAACGACTGCTCTAGAAATTAATTTGAGTATGAATAATTTGGTTATGACTGTGGTGAGGTCACAAGTTCTGATGTACAGTTTGGGTATTTGTCAGTGTGAATCCCTCAGTAAAAACAAACCCATTAACTAATTAAGCGAACTAATTAAACCAGCTGTTGCATGTCAGTGAACAGTATAGCCTGTCATGGTTGGTGTTGCTTTGCTTCCATTTGTGCGATTTGCGAAGGACGCCACTGCAGGGCAGGGGCGCCGGTGCATGCGTACCGACGCCCCGCACGCACGGCAGCTCGCCCTCTTCTCTCGCATCTGTCGCGCGATGTCAGCCGCTCTCTTCTCGTCTTCACGCACCGGGCCTCGACACAACGGACACGTGAGCCCCTGGGCCTGCACTGCTGTGACAAAGCAGCTCTTACAAAACCTGAGAAAACAACATAAATAAACAAAAATCCATTACTGACCATCTGATACATTTTGCTCCATCACGGTGGGCCATCTATAATTTTAACAAAATTGCAGGGGTTCTGCTTTTGATATCCCCCAACCTGATCATTTATGTTATATATACTGAAAACCGTACTGACAAATCCTCACTGACAGTCATCGCACCGCAATGGAGATGTGTGTGTGTGTGTATGTATATGTATATATATATATATGTGTGTGTGTGTGTGTGTGTGTGTGTGTGTGTGTGT
>JABJVR010000065.1:2044520-2059558 GCA_025773905.1 Chitala chitala
CCACAGTAAACAGGCACAGACCAACCTGATCGTTACTGATCACTGCCCACAGTAAACAGTCAGGCACAGCCCAACCTGATCGTTACTGATCACTGCCCACAGTAAACAGTCAGGCACAGACCAACCTTACCGTTACTGATCACTGCCCACAGTAAACAGGCACAGACCAACCTGATCGTTACTGATCACTGCCCACAGTAAACAGTCAGGCACAGCCCAACCTTACCGTTATTGATCACTGCTCACAGTAAACAGGCACAGAGCAACCTGATCGTTACTGATCACTGCCCACAGTAAACAGTCAGGCACAGACCAACCTGACCGTTGCAAAGTATTGCCCACAGTAAACAGTCAGGCACAGACTGACCTGACCGTTACAGATTATTGCCACACAAAACTTTATTTTTACAATTTTGTCATATCACTGTTGTCATCGTAAGATCAAAAAATCACAAGTTGAACCAACATAACTTGGGAACCATCTGTACTCTTTGGTTACTTATAGTCGAACATGACCACTTCAGAGTAATACACTCCAGTCAGTTATAGACCCTTCTTATTACTACAGACCACTGTCAAGCTCCAGTTTGAGTAGAGCTTTGAAAAAGGTCTGCCTTACAGTGCCAGAGGCAGCCATCTTGAATCGTCAGACCGGGCAGAGAGTGGGCGTTCATACATCTCTCTCTGACAAGGCTTAAGCTTCCTGGCTGCAGTGCCACCCAGCAAACCACTGTTCTTTTTTTTTTTGGATTCCCACAAGTAGTGCCTCATATTCGTTGTTTTCATATGCAGATTCCAAATCGCCTCAGGTCAACAGAAGGAGCGGCGTGCAGCTGGAGCAGACCCGCAGAGAGTTTCCAGCCACCTGTCCGCCGGTGTCACTTCCAGGCCGTGTAACAGCGCTGCGCGGGAAATCGTTTAACGACATTAATAACCGTCAGTCACGTTGCTTTCAGTGGAGGCTCTTTGAATTTGCAACAAGCTCTCTGCAGTTGGATTAAAAAAAAAAAAAAAGTCAACTGAACCTTGGCCCACACTTAGCTTGCTGGTCCTTTCCTCACAGCGAACAAAACAAGATTAATGACCGTGCAGTCGCGGCTCTCTGCAATGCCAGGGACCTCCGACTCATGGAAAATCGATAGCGCTGAAAATTGATCCGCTAATTTACCAGATGCATTCTGACATCTTTCCTCTCACTTAGAATATGCGGCGTTAGCAGTGAATCCTGGGTCCATGGGTGGTGTAATATCAGGAAAGAAAATAAACGTCTTTTATTTACCGCTGTTGGTGTAAGCGTTTCTAAGTGCAGGCAAATTGTTATTTATAACAGCAGTCCAGTTATGGAAAAAAATTATATAATTAGAATACAGTGGGCTGTAATTAAAGTCTTTTTCTACAACAAACCTTTTGTTTTGAACAAAGTTGCTTTTGTCCATTAATAACCTGGTCATCGTTGTATATCTAGCTCTCGAATAATTAGAAGAATTGAATTTGCCACAAAGGGGCTTTATTAATAATCTCTTAGCCCTACATAGTAGTAAAAACATTATTTCCTTTTGTTGTAATTTACTTTCTTACACATATAATACCAAATTTGCTCATTAAATTAATGTTCTTGTTACTTGAACCCTTAACTTTGCTGCAAATATAGATATGTTAATTATGATGTACAAATTTTAGACCTTTATCACACTTATTGTTCTATTGCACATCACTCTGACATCAGTCATCTGCGTTGCCTTGGATACCATTGCCACTGAAGGTATAGTGTGGAAGGAATATTTTTTCGGTATAAACATTTAAAGTGGGTCTTTTTCCCCACAGCCCTGCATTGTTCGAATTCCTTTTGTGATATTTCTTTTGCCGTTCCTGCTTCTCAGATCTGAAGAACACCTTGCATTAAAAATGTGAATATACCCTTGAATAAATAACAGAATGTGGTCTTCAGGCTAACAACTCTCTGAACAAAATCCCTTCAATGTTGTTTCCCTGCTTTAATAGAAGTATATAAAAGCAACAAGAGCTATGTCATAAGAATTATGAGTTAAATCCATGTCAGTTATGTTCCAGTTTTAAGTGTATGAAAGGTGTATCAAAGGTATTACATCTCTCATTGTTAGACAGTGACTTAAATCAAACCTGAACTTTTGGCTAATCGTTCAAGAGCTGACACTAAAACACATACCCGGGTGTGTTTTTGACGCGAGAATTACGATAGCCACAAATCTGACCAAGTTCTTTGTTTCAGCTACATGGAACAGTGAGTTCCCTTAAACTAAAAGGAATCCCTTTGCATCTTATTTTTTATTAAACGGTTTAAATTGAGTGAAGAATTATAGAGGAAAATGGGGCTACAACTAATAGTAGAGTTGGAATTGCTACAACACACTTTCCTAACACGTTGAAACATTTAAATCGCTAATATTAAAATTGCGTTAACACAAAAAGGATGAGAAAAATGTTGGTTAGGGTTTGTCGGTATACTCGAGCCCCCTGTATTTCTGTTACTAAACTAACAGGGTTTTCTCCTCTTCTCTCCCTCTCTTCTCCTCTTCCATCACCGCCACTTAAAAGACCTTTACGAAAACTGACTACATCTGCCATTTGCCCACATATATAAAACAAAAAGCACTAGGTTGGCATCGCGTTAAAGGAAACAGTTCGGTTTCCAAACCCGTCCATCTGCGCATCTGCATGCCATCAACTAGCATTTATTTACTGTACAGTGCGTCCTTAATATAAATGGCTGGTAACAGATGTGTTGGGTGTGTGTGTGTGTGTGTGTGTGTGTGTGTGTTGGCAAAAATGCTGCATGTGAGAAATGTACATGTTTGCCAACACAGAGGCTTTCAAAAGCATGCGTAAAAACTGAGCGTCTCGACTGACAGAACATTTCCAAAGCGAGACCTTATTACATTCACATTTACATTTTATTCATTTAGCAGACGCCTTTGTCCAAAGCGACTTACGATGAATAAGAGCACACGAGGTCAGACAGGATCAGAGAACCTAACAGTAAGTGCTGTCCTATCATCAAAGTGCACACAATTAAGTCAAGCAATTCTCACACCATTCATACAAGTAAAGGGAAATGTACAATTTTGTATAAACTAGGAAAACATGTACACACAAACAACCTTGCAACAATGGAGTAAAAGGAAGCAGAGATGGTTAAGGTGAGGGTTTAAGTTCTGAGGTGCTCCCTGACGAGATGTGTCTTCAGTTGCTTTAGAGTGATGAAGTCCTCAAAGCAAGAGGAAGCTCATTTCACCATATAGGCGCCAGAGAAGAAAAGAGCCTGGGTTTACTAGTCTTTACTAGGGATGCAACCAGTCTGTTTCTTTTAGTGGACCGCAGAGAACGGGAGGGGACATAGTTCATGATACGGGACCGGAGGCAACCTGGGACAGTCCCAACGATGGACTTAAATGTTAGCATCAGGATCTTGTACTTGATACTTACCTGGACCGGAAGCCAATGTAGCGAAACGAGCAGGGGAGCGACGTGCGTCCGTTTGGGCACGTTATTAATAATCTGTCACGCAAAATGGATTAACATGCTTAATTTCAGGCTTTGTTTCTCAATGAAGGACTGTTTGGAGAAAGCCACCTTTGGCACACAGATAGAGTAGAACGTTATTTTACTGTTCTGTCAATATTAATGCAAACAAGATGGCAAGCAAGCAAAGACTGGTGATTAACAGGCAGCAACCCCACCGAAGTCCTCCGTTTGTCTGTGCTGTGCCATGACCGTTTCTTGATCTAACTTATGCCCGACATGAATCATTCTCAGAACAGAGTTCAATTATTCTGTTACTCTAATGTCACGGTGTATTTTCATGCATATTTCAAACACATGTTTAGCAACGCAATGGATCTTTACGTAAAAAAAAAAAATAATTTCCATGCAAATGTAAAACATAATCCCTCAGTAAATTCGTTTAAAAAAACATACGGGATTGTCTGAAGTATGAAAAATGTTTGTTTTAATGGTCAAGTAATTACACATTTAATATTCTCAATGAGCTTTAGGAAAGTTCGAGGTATTAACTGGTTAAAAAGCTCTTCGATACAAAAGCAAAATGCAAAACGGTCAGAACGGTACAGAGGAATCAGCCGGTCCATTTCAATAACATACATGCATGTATTTATTTCAGAAAATATATTAATTCTAATTTAAAAGAATATAATAAATTTACATCAGATTCATTTTTAGAAATGTGAAGGTATTCATGGCTAGACCTCAAAATCGGTTTGTACTGATTTAAACTTTTTTTTTTTTTTTTAAACTTCAAACAAAACTGTGGCATTAGCGTTACTCAGACAACAGATAGAAAACACAGCATACACCAGGGGTAGGCAGTCACGGTCCTGGGGGGGAGCACGTTCTTGCTTTAGCCAAGTTTTGCTTTTAGCTGAACTTTAATGTCAATTAAACGTTATTGACTTTTAGTTTAATTATGGTGTCAGTTCACAACAAGCTTTATTCATTTATAATAAGAATTTTAAAAGCACAGCAAAGACTCACTGGCGTTACTTAACATTTTTAAGTTATTTTAATGTTTCTTGTTAGTAATCACTGACATCATGGCAGTTTTAAGGACCCAGCCTAACTTCAGTCATCACCGCTGTAATTTCTTCGTCATCTGTACCTGTTTCTGCTGTTCATTAATTATTACAATTTGAATACAATTAATGATAAAAGGTTTGAATTAAGCACCATGCTGAATTATCCACACATTATTGTAATGCATGATGTGTTTTTGTTACAGATCCTAAAGCAAAAAAGTTTTTCCTTTGCAACTTACTTTCTCTAGATAAATTAAGACAACTACGCAAAGGACACATGCAAATGATCGGGAAGAGAGAAGCAGCAACGTAATTGGAATTTAATTAAGATAGCTGTCAAATTAAATTGATTGAATAAGCTGAAATAAAAACCTGCACCCTCTGTGGCCCTACAGCATCGCGCATGCTTTGGCACGTTACCTCGGTGTTCGTTTAGCGACGACATTTCTTTCGCTGGTGTGGTGAGCAGGGCGATGACCAAGCGTGATCACGGAGGGCCAGGAAAATCCCCCAACAAGGTATTTGAAGGTACTGCGAGGCAGGTATAGATCACAATCTGTCAGGGCCTGCAGTGAAAACTACACCGACCTTTGCCATGGTGGCAAAGAGCTGCAAACTCCACGCTCTGATCTTGACGCCAGATCCTCACGCTTTGCGCGCTTTGATCGCCAGCTGCGCAAATCCGTCACCGTTGGCAACGCTCAGCGCAACAGCGCGCGCTTAACTTTGATCTTGCGGATCAGTCTTTATCCTGGTTTCTCTCTTTTTTTAAGGCAGGTCTTTTGTTGAGTGTAATGTACTAAATATTTGACTTTGGGGGTCTTTCTGTCAGATCATATCTCCTGACATTAAAAACAAAATAAAAACTTATAAAAGGTGTTAAAGTTGCTATGTGCTTGGAAACCCTGATGTTATTAAGTGTTAGTGGAGTGTAATCAAGGTGTTATTAACCAAAATCATTCACATTATGGGATGTATAAAACATCAGGCTTCAATGGGGAAGCAACAGAAATCTGCATAAGTGACAGATGACGTGAAAACATGAGCGTTATTGGTAAATCTACGCAAAAATGCAGATGCATAAACTCAAATTACATCAATAGATGAATATATAGTTCAACTTGGACATGTTGACATGCATACCTACATATGGTGTTTTAATTTCATATTTCTTTTGCTCATGCAGTGGAGTGAAATTGCTTTTTTGTGATGTTTATGTTTCATGGCACGAACTCGTGCTTGCGTGATGTCATGGAAGGATAAACAAGGTGTAGAATCAGGAGCCCGTTGTGTCCTTGCTCTGTTGGGACGACGTTGTGACTGACTCTTGTCCTTTGCCACTTCTGATCACCAGTGATCGCAAGTGCGCAGAGTTTGTGGTATCATACAGAAAAAAAAATTCAACCATCTTTAGACTTTTTATTTCAGAGATTAAATAACAGTAGTGGCTTAGGTGTGTCTTCACTGAGAAGTAATATATAATAACCAGAACGGAAGACAAGTTAAAGGCCAAAGGTCAAAGAACAAAGGTCAATCCCAATCCCAGTTATGAATTATCAGTAAATCTTTAACTGTGTAAATGTATAAATCCATTATTTTTTTATGGAATCAGAATGTATAAGCGGTGATTAATGTCAGATGTAAAAGCACAGAGGCCCTGATTTTAGACACACACACACACACAGACACAGAATATACAGTATATAATATTTACACAACACAAATGTAATAGTGGTGAAGTTAAGAAAAAACGTTCATTGACGGAAAAGATCTAATAATGATTTCTTGGTTCTGCAACAAGCGTTCGATTACAGTATATCATTGAACTAAGATTGTGTGGCTGTTCATCCAAAACGAGATGAGTGACCCGGCAGGCCAAACAGAGCTGAAGCCCAGACTGTGTCCACCCACTGTGGGCTTCAAGGTCGCATCTCTCCCACGACTGGTTTGAACCTGCAGTCTAATCCGGGCAAGTCTCTTGTTGCTGAAGCGACAACCATGGAACCTCGGTCTCCTGGTGTACAGAGGAGCTCTAATCTGCTCTGCTTCAGACCGTTCTGGGGACGAGGAAAGAGTAATAATTGTATCACTCCAAGGAAGAACAGGCTGTCACCTTCTCCTCCGCGCTGCCTTTATCCTCTCAAATAACCACCTTACAGAGGTCGACACAAATTCTGCATCACCCACTGTCAGATGTCAGGTCATAGCAAAGGAATCAGAAACACATAAGAAGCACGCATTGCTCTCTGTCCTACTCAGTTGATCCATCTGACCCCCCACCCCCCCACTTCCTCTGTGACTTTTCCTCCTGCCTCGTTCACCACTTCCTCCTATCAAAGGTCTCTTACAGTCATTGAAAGGTTTCCTAACATTAGCATTGCCTCCACTGTCTGTACTAATGTCATGAAGATGAGGCTGTCTCAAGTTTGCATGAAGGTGACCTTTGAAATGGAGGGTTTAATGATGACTTAATGAGGATGAGATTATATATATATATATATATATATATATAGTTTTGTAACTTTAAAGAAATCTGAATTGAGAAACGTGCAAAAAAAGGAAATGAAGTTTTTAATGCTGTGCTTAGAGACAGATGCTGTTTCTCTGTACCTTCATGGGAGAAGGATTAAGCAGACCTAAGATGTCATACATATAACAACAGGTAATCTGTCATAATATACATTAAGCATTGCTCCGTTAACCTACTCAAATTAAATTATGTCCTAAGGAACTGGGTCTGGATTTTGAAATAATTACACTGGAGCTGAACAGTAGTCTTCTAATGTGAGTGGAAAGATGAAACAGTTGGTAATTATTCGTAATGTCTGAAGGACAACGCTGGGGTAACCTTTTCTGGGAATTTTGTCAATAATAATAAACACATGAAAACATGAGTGCGGGTTGGGGGGTGGGGTGTCGAAACTTTAAGTTGTGAATATGACCAGGTATGTTCGGTCTGCTTGTTCTGGGATTTTGAGCCCATGCCGCTCGAATGCTCGCTGTCGTTAAAAAAAAAAAGGTCAACTGAGCAAATTCTGTGAAATTCATACAAAAACTAATAAATTCACGTTAATTTTACATTTCACTAAAGCTGTTCCACTGATAACATTTGTCAAAAAAGACTCTTTATTAAATAAACAAAAGATTGCAAAACAAGCACTCTCACCAGTGGTCTCAGATTGTTTTACACCACAGTACATCCAGCTTTAATAAATATGCAATAATTGCTTCTATTTTTATGCAATTTACAGGTTTGCCCCCCTCCCACGAGTCTTCAGGGTGGCCAGGAGCTGCTCCAACAATAGCACTCTCTCAGAACCCTGCCTGGATTTACGCTTCAATTCCAGGCACCATATATGGATCACATTAGAGACAGGGGAACCTAAATCAAGGACAGGATGGAAGGAGACAACGTATCCAACCCAGCCGTTTAATTATTTCCTACCCGCCGCTGTTTATTCACACACTTCTCTGTGCACCTCAGACTGTAAAAGACATGTATATTTAAACATAACGCGCGCACGGTTTTATTTCAACATTCCCGGCTGCAGCTGTGCGGTGAGGTGCCAGCTAATTTCTAAGAATAGCTACATCGGCCCCGTGCGCGAAAGCAAACTGGTCAGCCAGATGCGCGTTCCACGTCGCCCGTTAAGAAACTTTTGTTTTCAGACTGTTTTCATACTTCATGAAGGCGCCGCCTCTGTTCCCTGCTGAGGCAGCAGCTGTGTCAGTCCAGGTGGGCTGGCCAAGGAGGAGGGGGGGGGGGGTACCGAACGCCAACGCACGCCCGGGACCAAAATAACAACTCCCGACGTGTCACACGCATGAATGCGACCGTCAATGCGCTCCGTTTATGACAGGCAAAGGAGAAATGCAATTAGTGTTGAGTTACAATCCATTATGTTGCGGTCCTGTGGTATTTTTCCTTGGACCTGCCTTCCTCAACTCACCTGTTGTCGTATCTTTACACACCAGCTCTTCCGTTGTCAAGAGCACATAAAATGCATTACAGTCAGGCGGAGGCTGTTTGGCCCGTCTCGCTTGTTTGGGAATTTAATAACAATGTGTCAGCACAACTTTGTTAACTGCTGACTTTAATTAGTCTAAGGACGCTACAAAGGAGCTAATTCCAAATCCCACGACCCTCTGTGTAAAGAAATTTTTTCCCCTGTTATTCTGGTCTAAACTGGTCCCAGAGTTGTTGTTTCTAAGCCATCCTTTGGGTTAAACTTATGGACCTCCTTTAGCTGACTGTGTTAAACACCTCGGACACGTGATACCTCCAAATCGCTTTTTTAAAAGCATTGGTGTCAAACGTGGAATCCATTGCTCCGGTTCGTTCTCGTCCACTCTCCTTCCTCCACTTCCCTTCCTCCTCTCCTTCTCTTTGTCCTCTTTTGTTTGTTAGTCTATTAGTGTACTGCTGTTCCAAGGCCAGTTTGCCAACCATCTTCCTGTAAAAAGCATGGCCTGTCAACACATGGCTTGGCCAGCAGGGGCCGCTTCACATTGCACAAGTCCTCCGCCCTTCTTCTGATGTTGCCACTCCTTACTGAGGAAAGGCCTTGTGGTGCTGAGATCACAGTCAGGTCCTTGACCGAGGCTGAGAAAGAGTGCAGACTTCACTCTATCCCACCGGATAGCACTGGAGTTAACTAACGGCACAATCTAACGCACATTTTCAGCTCAATATATCAGAAGTGTTGGCAAGCAGGAAGGGAGAAGAGGTTGTCCAAGCCTGGAGAATGTATCTGCTGGGTCAGCATCACACCCAGGCCTGCGTCAGGCCTGATAGAGCGCAGGACTCCTGCTGGGCTCGGGGAAAACCCAGAGGAAATAGAAAAGCAGCACAAACAGATATGTGTAACAAAGAAAAAAAAAAGGTGACACCAAAGGGCTCAGGAGAGGCGGCAGTTTTCAGGCAGTGGTGCAGAAAGTCAGTCTATGCCTCGTGGTGTTACCACATCGGGCTCACCAAGCAAGGGCACCCCCACCCTGGTGAATGTGAACGATACCAAACTGAGGTCTGGGCTGGGGGAGAGCACCCTGTGGGATGGTACCAGACTTCACACACACCAACAGTCCACAGAATAAAAATAAACCCCACTTTATGGGCTTAATAAAATCTCAACATTCACTCATCGGCTATAAATCAGCACCAGCTCAGCCAGGATGTAAAGAGATATTATATTTAAAAAATTCTTTCTGAGAAAGGTGATTTGTAGTATTTAATCATGAAACCGAGTCCCCAGATAAAAATGCATTTTACATATATATATAGTAGACACAGTTGTATTTAGGGTGAACAGTGTGTATATTTCTGGCTGGATTACCTCATTTGCAGACATCATCTCTGCTTGTAACTACAAGTATTTCACATCAGTTTATTGAATATTCTATGGTTAATTCATCATTCAGAGGAGGCATGCATGAACTCACACACACACACACACACACACACACACCTTTGAATGTTTGTCTTCCTCTACACAGAGGTGATAATGACTGTGGAATCCTGTGGTTGGAGCCACTGAGGGGACAGAGTGGGGTGGGCAGGAAAGAGGTGGGGTTAGGACACTAAGTGAACCAAGGCAGGGAGGGGGCAGTGAGGAGGTTGTATTTTCCCCAAAGAAAAAGGCATAAGCTACAGTATCAGTGCTCATATTTTTTCTGACTTTTTTCCTTGTTTCAGGCTACCACAATCAGGGCACAAATGAGAAAGTCTCTGATACCGGCGAAAACTCATGGTTCAAAACTGCGCTTTAATGGACAGCTCAGCATTTGGAGGTAGTTAACATGCGGTCAACGAGGCTGGGGAGTGAACAAGTGGGTAACAGCAGTAGAGAAGGCTGCAGGAGCTCCAAGTGGGCACCAGTAGCCCCCTTTCTGTGGAAAGCAAGTGCCTTTTGAAGTGGAAGTTCAACACTGAAGGCCTATCATTGATATATGTACAGTATATAATATATATGTACACATGCACACACGCACACACACATACATGCATACGCTCGTCCACGTATCCGTAGTGCCGACGTAGTTATTGTCGTCAAGGTAGCAAAGGATAAGTTGGAGAATTTGTCTGCGTCGTGCACTTCACTTACATCTCCACATAAGCAGAGTCTGAAAGCATAGCTCCAGCCAGAAGCTGATCTCCAAGATTGCCGAGGGAATATCCCGACCCCAGCGGCACACGACTGCCAACATCTGCTGGTGTTCCTTCTCTGCCCCTGTTAGTTATCTCAGTCCACACTTCGTCATATACATTTATGCTGCCTACCTCACAAAAATAAATCAGTTCAGTATCTCTACATGGGCCTTGGCAATTATCTTTTCAGAGATTAAAGAGGTTTTTTTTTTTCGTCTTCCTGGTGAAAATCTTATCAAGTTACCTTGCAAGCGCTTATTTCATTTTCTCTGTTCCAAAATAAGGATTCGAAGGAAGAGAAACGGGGAAATTATATGAAACTAATTAGTCAGAGAAAGACTCAAGGCTACTACAAGTATGTTTTTCCCCCCATAAACAAGCATGTGCACCTAGTATCTCATTGTCTGTAAAACAAAGGTTAAAATTACCATTCTCATGCATACTTCAAACAAAACAGCCCATATAACATTGAGTTACACATGCGGTGTGTGATGCATTGATAATTGCCATGTTATTTTGAAGCGCTGCATTCACTATTGCTGTAATTGTGCGGAAAATTAGGATACGCGCTGAATTAATGAAGAGAAATTGCGTCTTAGGCATATGTTGTAACCTGCAATATATTCATACACTATTCAAAATACCCTGACAACTCAATGCACGTAAAAAAATAAAGAAAATTTTGAATAAACTACAGACTGAACATTCGAGATAAGGACCGAGAGACAACTTGACAAAAGAAGTTAATTATCTGCACATATTAATGTTCAACATAAAGCATCCTTGCTTGTCTGTGTCAATGTGAATATATCTGTCTGACAACGGTGGCTCAGACAGCCATATGTCCTAATAGCTTACGAAGTTATGCAAGATTTACGGCAATACTGTGTTCAGACAGGAGGTAAATGTGAACGCTTCAACAACGCTAACGCAACGCTGCTAAGGTTTCTGAAACATTTAATATAGAAGAGACTGACTTGTTTAGAAAACTGCAGAAAGAATATACAGAACACGGCTGAAGGATATTAAGTTCTGGGGCTTTGTTTTATATGGAAGGAAAGGTTTGAAAAAGGAGTTAATTTGTGGCAATATACAAAAAAGTTCTTTGTTGTGTTTCTCAAATCCTTATGTCCCCACTGGTGCATGAACAATCTGTACAAGTAACCAAATAAGACACTATTAAGAAAAAGGAGTGTAATCCATTTTATTCAGTGGCTTCAATCATCCATCATTCATGTCTGGCTCTTCCAGGAACTGCGAGAAGTTGAGCTAAAGCAGACCTGGGCATCTCCAACCCTGACATCAACTTCCTTAGTCTGCAAAGTACAGGGACCAGAGGGCTGTAGCCTTTTGTGTGTCTGGTGTCGACAGCAGTGTACAACAACACACAGAGAACGTCACTGACAAAATACCGCATCTTCTGTTTCACGGTGCAGTCAGGTGCGATTACATTTCAAGAAACAAAACAGGAAGAAAGGGGAACAATAACATGAAGAGGCGTAATACAAACCAGAGGGCATACCCTTTGCTGCCAGGCCCCCTCTATTTGACATGTTAAACTTTCAATGAAACATTCTCTTTTTTTTCTACCTTTGTTCTTATCCCAAACTCTTTTTGTCTATGCAGCCCCTTTACTAGCCTCAAAGCACTGAGAAGTCGTTCTTTTTACTGCCTGTATTCTATGCAGGATGAACAGAACTTTGTCAGTGGTGTCCCTTGTCTGTTCAATGACTTTGCAAAAAAAAAGGCGCTAGGTGCACAAGGAAAAATTTGAAGTGAGGAACTAAAAATATCCAGGTCTTGTTCATTTTTTATTTTGGGGGGGGGGGGGCACATGCAGGTTTGCATACCCCCCCCACTGTTATGATACTAATGTCAGCTTCAGCATTTTCTCCCTTTAAAAGTCTTAACAATGGTACTAAAAATAATTAAGCTTAGGAATGGTGATCTCAGCCATTCCTGCTCTCCTCAATTAAATTAAAATTCCCACAGCCTGCATCATAAAAGATTCAGGGACTCCACAACCGACGATAAGCTGGAAGGGAAAAAAAAAAAACGAACATAGTCGTCAATATTTAATCACTGCACGTGATCGATACGTGCCTGTTTACCCCCAATTTGTGACGATTTCTTAGTCGTGACATACTTCTCTGCGCCTTGAAACATCAGAAGTTTTAAAGATGCCGGGTCTAGTCAAGCAATCACTTGCAATTACAACCTAATGTTACGTCATGTTAGCAGCAGAATGGTCTGTTGGAAACCTCTGAGACTGTCCATTACGGTTAGCTCACAGGAACTACGGACACTGAATGATTAAGGCAATGCAAGTTCCCTAAAGCACTCACTGTTCAAAATGTGTTTCTGCCTTGTTGTCTGGTAACTGTAACTAGGGATTGTTATCTTCCTCCTTGCAGGGCTTGTCTGTCAAAGAAAAAAATATATTTCAAACTAACACCATCATGTGTCAAAAATTTTATGTTTTAATTTAAAAAAATCTTAAAATAATTGGTGCATTAAGACATAAATATACTCAAATTAAAAACAGGGATGACGTATGCAAGAGTTTTATAGTTTTGACATTTTTAAATGTGTTAAATGCCCAAAGGACAAAAATTGAAGCATATACCTTCTAATTAAGAAATGAATATACAGTTTGTCTTTTAACTGATAATAATGCATTATTATACATTTTTTATTTATAATAAACTTAAGAATATATTCAGTCACCTTTTGTGGTAACCATTCATTTGATGACAGTCATGTGAACAACCTGTAAATAAAAGTTTGGGAATCTTACTTGCCTACTCTGACACCCTTTGACGTACTGTAGGGCATGAACAGCAATAATTCACGTGTTGTTGAACAAATATAACGGTACCATAAAGCAGCGTCAGGCTATTGCAGATTGTAGGCGTCACACGCATCTTAACGTCGTAGCCAAAACATTTAAGCCCTGCAGTGGGTTTTTTTTTATCTTCTGCCCTATGTAACTGAAGCTCTTAAAAGTATTACTTTAATTATGCAGGAAGGTCTGTTTGGCTAAGGATGGAACAGCTGATTTGAATAGGCCATGACATTCTACAATAAGAAAACTTCTCATCCAAGATCACCACTGGCAGAGAATGAACACAGGGAAACAGAAAGGATGGTGGTGTCATCTTTAAAACAGAATGGACATGCCCCTCCCTAGCACAAGACAGGGGGAGCCTCGGACTCTGTTAATGATGGATAGACGTCATGGTGGGCTGTCCTTATTTTTTCCGTATTTGTTTCGCCTTAATTACAAGAGGCTAGAGCCCTCTGGTCCCTGTACAGCATAAAATATACAAACAGAAATCTGCCAAGTGTTGTTCACCATGTAATGGACGAGACCAGCCATATACTATACATGTGAAGTGTCAGTATGCAACACGCACCTTCTTCAGTGGGACCACCTCGTAAATCCTCAAATCACTTTACAGCTCCCAGTAATCAATTCACACGTGCAGTAAATCCTGCGTCTGGCCCCAGTAAACGGCGCAGACAAAGAGCCTTATTCTCACTGACAAAGCAGCGGCTTTAACACAAAACCTCACTCCTACTAAGAAAACACTGACGCCTGATCAGCAATAAACTTCAAAAGGGGCTTTTTTTTTTTTAAACAAGCAAGAACCAACATAACTTGTAACGGAAGAGGAGGAAAAGCTGACGCGCGAGATTCAACAGTGGAACTTTTAGGTACTTGAAAGGCCCAGTCCCTTTTTAATGCTGGCTTTGTTTCCATGACATTTACTTACTTTCTAAAGGTAGACACATAATGGTTTACTTGGTCTTTTCCCCTTTGGCAAAATAACTTCACACCATTATTATTATTATACTTTTCAAAAATCTATTAAGAAAAATGTGCTGTATGTATGTCATTATTTCAATTTATATTTTAAAGACACCAATGCATAAAGGTATTTAAAGGCTTAAAAACATTTATTCAGTGTATGTATTCATTTAACTTGGACTTTTTCAATTGTTTTTAAGTGTAATCGACTTATTGACACAACAGGGATTTACAAGCTAAAGACTTCCTCGACAAAACACGAACACGGACGATCAGAAAACGATCAAAAAACGCGGTTAACTTTCCCTAATGGGAAAGATGTGGGCGGCACGGTGGCGTGGTTGTTAGCACTGTCGCCGCGCACCTCCAGGCCTGGGGTGCAATTCCCGCCTTGGGTCTGTGTGCGTGGAGTTTGCATGTTCTCCCTGTGTTTGGTAGGTTTTCTCCAGGTGCTCCGGTTTCCTCCCACAGTCCAAAGACATGCAGGTTAGGTTGATTGGTGTGTCCAAATTGC
>JABJVR010000065.1:2059658-2115646 GCA_025773905.1 Chitala chitala
AAAGACAGAGAGACAGGGAGGGGAGGGAGAGAGAGAGAAATAGACAGGGAGGGGAGATATAGAGAGAGAGAGAGATAGACAGGGATAGGGAGAGAGAGAGAGAGAGAGAGAGAAAGACAGGGAGGGGAGGGAGAGAGAGAGAGCCAGGAATAAAATCCAGCCTGTGGCAGGTCTGCTTCAAGGGAACCTAAGGAGGGCATGTGTTCAGAATTGGGCGACAAAACAGGAGCACGCAACCGCCTAACCGGTTAAAGATGTGCTCAGCTCCCACTCGGAGTACTGCGAGGTGGAAATAATCTCAAGGAAGTGTGCGATGGGGGGGGGGGGGGGGGGGGAGACGATTAGCCATTCGTGGCTTTACCAGGGCCTTGTACTGCTGTTCAGAGGAAATATGAAGGCTTCTTTGTTCAAGAGGCCCAACTCTGCCAGGCTAGAGACGGTCTGGAACACCAAGTTCTGTGAACGGCCAAATGTGCTGCTAATGGGAACTGCGCACCCTCCCCCCTCACCAATCAATGTCGTCTTGTGCTTCTGATGCAAGGTCACAGCTCTGCCACACCTTTCTTATGTGGAGCCAGGGGAATTTTCTCTCACATTTTGGCTGTGGTCGCGTTAGCATAGTATGGGTCGGGTCTGGGTGAAATGGGCCAGCGAGGTTTCCCTCGAGATCCGCGGGGCTCCTTTGGTGGTGGCGTCCAATTTCCTTCATGGAGACGCCGGCTTGTCTTTCGGCGCGGGAGGCACGAGTTTACCACCTTGGAGGTGTTTTCTTTTGTCCCGGGGCGGTGTGGGAGTAGCAAGCTGCTCCATATGACGAGAATCAAAGGTGCTAATTGCTAAGGGCCTTCTGCTTTAAGCATTCAGTTTGCCCAAAAAAAAAGAAAACACAGCACTGTTTCTCACGTACCAGCAACAGACCGATGTCATTAACGTTGCTGCTTCTCTACAGGTGCATATTTGGTCTGACTGTTTACCGCTTCGCCTCAAAGATGTAAACATGAAAACTGTGGGTGCTGCTGTTTGTTCGGCTCTTCGTTTTATTATTTACAAAAAAGGCAAGCTTTTTGAGTGCTCCAATACAGTGCAGATTCTCCAAGGATGGCCGTGGTCTGCTTGTGTTCAGTCTCTCCTCTTTTTACAAGCCGTGTGCCCTTGAAGAAAACTGCAAGAATTGATTTGAAGGTAAAGACCCACTTGCCTTTGCGTATTCTGCGTGGCCCATTCTGTTCTGATTTTCCATTTGTGAACTTATAAGAAGCACGCTCGTTTCCTGCCTTAGACGTCGTCCAATTCAGCCGAAGAGATTTGAAACTCAGGTACTGAGGAGAAGTACTGGGTCGTGTTGGGGAGATGGCTGGAATGTTTCTTATTTGCTGTCTGCGGCCGCTTTGCCCTGGTGAAAAACGGAGCCGATTTCATTGACTTCTCCCGGCCGTCTCTGATGGATTTTACACAGTCGGCTCTGCTGTTTTCATAATGAAGGGAGGGAAACCGGGAACGCAGAAGTCTTCCTCTTCCGAGACAGAGACTTCTCTGGGCAGGCGGTATGTCATCAAGGGCGACCAAAATTGGTCTGGACAGCCAGTATCGCTTTCCGCTAGCACTCGGCTGGGTTCGCAGGGCTAAGACACAAGAAAATCACATCCTTCTTCCCCCTCGTATGTTAAGCAGAAACTGTTTTAAAGGCATCGAAGGAGCATGCGGACGACATTATGGTTGTTCATCGTGTGCACAGCTCAGTGAGCGTCAGCACGGCTCCAGCATCGATTTCCTCGTTATTAAAGGCCTCGTTTGCATGGCGATGCCGATTTATTTGTCTTTCCTTGCATTAAGCTGATGGATGTCAGGGAGAAATGATTCCTGACCGTGAGATATAATAAGCGATTTCCTTGGATGCGTACACAACGCAGAGAAGTGCGGGAGCGTGCAGGGAATCGAGGGCGGGGGGGGAGGGGGTTTCGACGGTCCGGCCAACTTGACGTCCAGGGAATTTGGACCTAAAATATATTGAATTATAACACGAAAGCGGGATTCTTGACCCTTAAAATTGCAAGCGGCCATTAGGCCTACATTAGAGATGAGAGAGCCAGATGTCTTGGTGGGGCGCAGGCAGTACGGGCAGGAGAGCACGCAGGCTAATAAAACGCAGGCTGGACAGCATGCCTCATTAAGGTCTCTGGCCTGCCCGGCAGGGTATAAAAGCCTTTAATGTTTTTAACAGGGGTGCCCAGCAGTTGCCCCAAGAGCCATAAAGCGGGGTAATTAAGTGAAGTCTCCGGGACCAGCTTGCCATTACTTTCAGCACCATCTGCCCATTGCCATTTAAATCTAGCACCTTGCTTTTCCATTTTCGGCCTCCGCGAGACTTGACACTGATGTGACACGGATTGCACCATCGGTAGGGAGAAACAAGCAGCTTTTTTTCCCCTCCCTTCTCACAGAACATATTTCAGGAAAAAACTAAGCATAATATGCGTTTAAAATCCTCTTGAGCAGTCGTATCTCTCGACAGGATTTAAGATAGCGCTCTGCCGTGATAAAAAAATATCAGCAGCGATAATAAAGAATAAATTAATACATTTTCATGAATTAATGAAGTCTGTGACTGGTATGGCTTCTTCATGGTTGGGTTACACAGCCTGTGGGTTACAGCGCTGGTCATTTGTTCACCCAGTGCTCTGAAAGTCCTGCTGAGTCTTGGACCCAAATGGCCACCCCTGAACATCAGTTCCTCCTTCGCCAAACCAAATGTTTGCAGAGCGACTCGGCCCCACCGTCCTGCCCAATCGCAGCTGTCTCTTCACGCCTGCCGACGCGACACGAGGTCGCAAATTTCCCCAGGCACCCAGAGCCTTTAATCCACAGCACAGAGCTCCTCTTGTCAGAGGAGTTTACGAACGCAGCAGAAGGAACCGAGGGACACCAAACGTAAGGTCCCATGTTGGTGGCATTAAAACACCTCGTAAACACCGCTGCCGTCCAGTATGGACTGATCACTGTTAAGTAACTGAGTTTAAATTTCTGTTAATTAAAAGTAGCAGTAATTTTTTTGCTATCTCATGTATTGTAATAAAATTGTATAAAAGATGGTTTACAGGTTTTTTACAGTTTCCAAAACTTGTCTGTCAAAGATGGCTGTCTACCAGGGCTCACACGGCTCATCCACCTTTCTGAGATGCCTAATTAAATTAGGTTAATTTAACAATATTTTTGAGAGTGTGAAGATAAGCCAAGTGGTTTCTTTCTGATGAGTTTGCTTGTCAGCATAAACACTAGAGAATGACACAGCGGAAGAGAGAGCGGTTTAGCAATGCGGGAGAAGTTTTTCAAGTTTTTTTTTGTACCTTTCTTTTCTTTCATCAGTTAAACCTGAGCGGCATTTTCGGTCTTTCTCATTTCCTTGCTTTTGCATATCCTCCATTGTGTTCCCCGCCTGAAATCTGACACCCAAAGGCCTGTGTTAAATTACAGCAGCAGCCAGAAGACAGCCCTCACAGGTCGACGCGGAGCTGAGATGTGGCCCTCAGGTAGTGTGTGTGTGTGTGTGTGTGTGTGTGTGTGGGGGGGGGGTTGTCTGAATTCAGTGCTTGTGTACCTTAAACCTACTACCATATTCCAGCTCAGCTGTGTCCATCTTTTTTTGAGAGCCTTTGAAAAGGTCTTGGTGATACGTGTGCATTTTCTCCCCAATGCACACTCAGGCCAGATGGGGGGGGGGGGGGCACCACGGTAGTGACGCTGATGGCGGCACCGTCCTGTAGGCAGCAGCTGATCCTGTCGCTGCTCAGGTAACTTAAGGTTGCACCACATCCGAAAATTCTCCGGGGAGTAATGACACCTCGCCCGTGTACCCCCTTTTCTCCGCCCTCGCCCCCTCCCGGCCCGGTGTCCAAAGGCCCGCTTTTGTCTGCAAAACACAAGGGCTAAGAAATGTAATGGAATATACAGCAGGGTGTAGTTCACAAGCCCCTCCCCAAGCAGCCAAAACAGTGCTTGCTTTTGTAACATGTCAATAAAGAAAATTCTGGAGCTTTATGTGGCGTACACAAAGGATACCTCTCATGTCCCGTGCCCTGTTAACTGCAGCTGGGAACAGCTTTTTTTTTCTTTTTTTTTTCCATTTTTGCTTACCTGCAGACGACGAGGAGACCATCCAGAGAATGGCCCATGAGAATTGAAACCGGTAGTGTAATTTAACTGCAGGATTTTTAAAAAAATAAACGCGTTTATTAGAACAAATGAATTTGTAACATAGCCGACTGTTATTTGCCGAGGGACAAACCCGTTTGCTAGCAAGTAGGAAAAAAAAATTACGGGCAGATTGCAGCCGCCAAACCTCATCAGGTTTTTATATGCACTTTAACTCGCTGCAGATCTTGATCTTTGTGGATGAGGTCGTTTTTTCGGGGTCCAAAAACGTTGTCACGGCACGTTGCGAACAGACATTCAGACGGCTTAATCTGGCTGTGAATGGCTGGTCCTTACTCACGTTCTTAAACCTCTTTTTTCGCTGCACAGATGTTTTGTCGCTGTAACAATATCATTTTGACACTTCGGAGATGGCGTTTATTAGACTGGCTGCTGTTACGGTTTACTGAAAGCAGCACTTGTGTGGGATTTGTTCCTTTCCGTTAATTCGGCTAAACGGCGGTACAAATCGATTAAGTTCGAAATGATTCTCCATCGGTTTAGTGACACACGATTCACCTGACGTAACTAGATATTGAATTCAGGCACAAGACATGTAGTTGTTTTTTTTTCCCCAATTGTCATCTAGAACGTCATATCTAATTATGGGTCATGGTGTTTGCAGAGCTTGTTGCAAGGAATATTATGGTGACTAAAAAGACATTCTGTCTCATGGGATTCACGGACGGACACACACACACACACACACACACACACACAAAGGGTGCAGTTCTATCCCTGAATTTCACCTCTCCAGACTGCAGAAGGCGAAACATCATCAAATGGAAACTCACTCAGGCACATGGAGAACGTGCAGAATCAACATTACAGGGTCGGAGCAGAATTCACACCAACTACCCTTGAGGCGTGAGGACACAGCTCTAGGCGACCAGCCGCTGTGCTACCGCATGCTGCAAATAACCTTATGAAATATGTACAGTTTTTACGTGTCTTTACCCTGCCTCTGGGATTTAAGCGTAAAGATGTTTTGAGAAAAGGAGGTGGAAAAAAAGATCAGAGGTAGAGATTTTGGAAGCCCAGTGTTTAAATGTCACATCTTCAGTGTCCAATACCAACCCCGTAAATGCAGATTTAATCACACGTATAAGCGATGAGCTTTGAACTGGAAGAATGCGGAACGGAAAACAGCACAGCGTGTTTCCGCAAACACGATAACACACTCCGCGTATTCCAGTCATTTCCATGCTTAAAACTTCTGTAGCTGCAGCAGTTCTGCGCACGCTGTCACGGTGTTATAGCACGTCGCGCACTGCAGGTAAACTTGGTTTGCTTTTAAGCAAATTAAAGGTCTGAAGGTCTGAAGTTTGTGCGTAAGGTAAAATGTGCCCAAACATTTACTTTCTGGATAAACTTTCGATCGCAAATCATGAACTTCACTTGAGACGCGTTTTATTTACTTATTGCCGAGTGTAAACATAATAATAACAATAATAAATTATTATTATTATTATGCCGCATGGTGGTTAGTACTGTCACCCCGCACCTCCTGGCCTGGGGCTCGATTTCCCCTCAGGTCTGTGTGTGTGGAGTTGGCATGTTCTCCCCGTGCTTGGTGGGTTTTCTCCAGTTTCCTCCCACAGTCCACAGACATTGGGTTAGGTTGATTGGTGTCTCCCAGTTGCCCCTTTTGTGTGTGTGTGTGTGTGTGTGTGTCCTGTAGTGGGTTGGTGCCCTGCCCAGGGTGTCCCCTGCCCTGTGCCCCCTGGGATGGGCTCCAGGCTTCCAGTGACCCTGAATTAGATAAGCAGTATCGAGAATGGTTGGGTTATTATTACTTGCCAGTGTTTAGACGCAGCCATTTTCCCAGAATGCACTGATCAGCACTGTTCCTGAGCTCAAGGTGCCATAATAAAGTTTCAATTTTTACAGGCTGGCTTTGTTTCCCTGTACAGAAAAACAGCAAACATTGGGAACTAATGTTGTTACACTCCCTGAGGTCAAATAGGGGAGTTAAATATGTGGGACACCGCTTGACACAGTTTAAGTGTATTTCTATGCAGGCTAAGGGATGACTCAGGTGGTGTGTAAGTCTTCTGTGTTTCTGCCAAAGGCGAGGTAGGTAGCGATGCCGCCTGGTGGACCTGCACATCTGTGGTTTCCTGTGTTCTCCACCAGCGATCCTCTGTGGTTCAAGGACAACGGAGTTTGATCCTTTGTCAAGCAGGCTCAACGCCGACGCTGATCGCGTCTCTTTGGGGTCAGTGCCCTCCACTGTCTTTGAAGTGTAAGTGGGCGATGAAGTCCGCGGTCTGAAAGCGCAGTGACGTTCGGGTGGAAAATGCAACAGAGGTGTTCTGGGCGGGGCGCTTTGTGTCTTTGTGCAGAAACAAAAAGCGTCAGTAGGATTCCAGGATCGTTGCCCGTTTCACCATTTCCTCTTGGATCTTTGATTGTTCAATGCGTTTGAATGCTGATTTAGCTTGGGATAGTAGAGTGATGTAACTCAGCGTACAAGTATTTTTTCTGCCATGGGTTTTGGTCGGTGTTGGACACACATGACAGACACATTTGACAGAAGTTAGGAAGCAATTTTACAAGCTGTACGTGCAAAGTAACATGGTACTGCTTGTGGTTTTGCCTGTGATTAAACCAGGGGCAGATGGGTTTGAGTCATGTCGCTTTCGGCCTTTGAATCTGGTTTTCATTCTGCCCTTAATAAAGCACATCTGTGTGACTCTCATGGTTAATGCTCTGGGAGACCGATTCACGTTTTTGTTCCCGGTAGGTCATCTGGAACCACGTAAAAAAAATTCCTTCATAAAATGAGCCATTAGCGAAAGGGTGTTGTGGTAGAACTCTGCCTCTTCCTGTCCTAAACACTTACCACCTACATGAGACTTTGGCGTGTTTTTATTAGCTTGAACCCAGGACACTTTCGCTCCATAACCCACGATTTCACCAGTGTTAAAAGTACAAATTCCAGGTGAATTCTGGAGAGCCCCTTAAAAAGTCATTAAAACCGATTTTTAAAAATCCATCGTTCCTTATATTTAATTAACTTGCTTGAGGAGTTAAAACAGTTTATTAATAGAGCAGTTTTTATTTTATAAACTTAACTTTTTTGTTTGGGTTTTTTTTTTTTATTATTCACTCTTGTCCCATAAAGCTTACGCTAATGCTAAGGGAAGTATGTGAGCCTCCACAGTTCCCTGGCAGAAATGTGCCAAATTGTTTTTGGTTATTCATGCGCAAGATGCCTAGTCATAGAATGGTCCTTCTTTTATGACTTCACAGCAGTCTGGCTTCCTGGTGTCTGCTGCGTGAGGCTCATGATTCACACCAGTCTTGAACTCCCCCACCCCACCTCCCCTGGTCTCCTTTTTAGAGACTAGTGCAGCCATCTTCTCAGCGGGGGAGCTGCCTCACAGTTAACTCATCTCCAAAAGTGTGTGCCTCCTTATTATTTTTTGTGTTCCTTAATTTGCCGAGAACGTGGCCATGCAAGCAATTACAGGAGCTGGTTCCATCGATTTGAGACAATGCGCCTCACTCTTCAGATCTTCGCGTTAATTACCGAAACAGATGGAAAATCTCCACCCTCTTTCCTCACAATTTCATGGCATCTAGCTGATTCTCTTTGAACGCTAACTTAGAGGAGGAGAATTCGTAAGTTCAAAGCGGGTTAGTGGCTGGTTACATCCCAACTGTAGTTTAACATATTTATTTTAAGGTGAAACAAAAGGAACCTGAAGTTTGAAGGATATTGAACACAGTTTTGTATATGTGTGCTCTGCATTTTCCTGGATCCTTTTTAAGCTTTCATCACAAGGCATTATGTGTCTGAGATCTGATGTGTTCTGTTGTTTTCATTTCACTGTTTTCAGTACACTTTTGCCCACTGCTAGTCTGAAAGCCTTTTACACATTCTGGTGCAGACGTTCTCGTGTCTGTTGCCGGTACCTCGGAAAAAAAATCGCTCTTCGTTATTATTACAGACGTTTCCAGCTTCTCCTTGTGGTGCGCTTCTCTTAGGTGTCAGGATTTTCAGAACATCTCATGGATGAGGCACCACTGTAACGTGTTATACGTGACAGTATTGGTACAGGAAAAGCACATATGTGTTGACATTGTGATGAATTGTCAAGGATTCATAATGTTAGTTCCGTAACGTGCTGAGGTGAGGCTGGCGTTGTGACAAATTGTAACAAATTTCCACAAAACTTAATTACCTGGAATGCGAAAATGTTTCCTGAACTGCTGCAAAGCAATGAACGTTTTACACTTGAATTATGGGAGATCCGTCAGCTCTGTAGGTAGATGTAGATTTGAGTACTTTCCCATGCCATCTTCTGCAAAAACCAATTAGGTACGGTACAATGACTTTTTTTTCCATTAATGCAAATTGTAATAAGTGACAATGCCTTTCAGATAAGCTCGTTGATGACATCGGTTGTTTCATCTCAGTTTTAAAGTGTCTTGCCTTCTCAAAGCAACAATTACGGTGCTCTTCAGATGCAGTCAAATTTCCTTTTCATTTTCATACTTAAATTTTCCATAAAATGGTAATTCTTTTTTGAAGTGTTCCCCCAAAACCAAAATGTTTCTTCATACAGTGGTATGAAACACACACTATAAGTGTTTTTTTTTTAAATTTATAGCTGTTACTTCAATCTTGTTGTTTTTTTACCCATAGTACTGCTAAGAGCAAGTTTTGTGGACTTCTTGAGTCATGAGAAATAATGGATATGTCCTCAGCTAATTTTAACAGAGATACTATGTGAAGAGTTGGAGGGTTAAATTAAAAGAAGCCATGTTTCTTCACTACTGTTTCTACTGAATTAATGTTCCCGGGAAACCTCCGAACCAGGACAGTCCTCATTGGCTCGTTCGGTTTCAGCTTTATTGAGAATGCTGACCTGATAGCTGATTGGCTAGTTCCTATTTCTGAGTCATTGATGGAGGTACTCCTTTGAATTTACTCAGTAAAACATACTGCTTGTGTAAATGACGATTTATTCAAATCACTTTAGGTTAAGGTGCCTGCAAAACAAGTAAGTAATGTATGGCTAAATAGATATGTGTAATTATAAAGAAACCAATCAACTAAATTGCAAGGATGTTTAAATGAGAGTTTGAGGTCTAAATATGGATGAGAATGCAAATTATTCTGCAAAGGAATTATATCTAGTACATAATTGGAAATAATGACATTATGTCTTAGCCTACTGCTGAAAAGAATCTAGGATGCTAAATCAACATATGGTTGAGCTGTTAGCTGAGGTTTTTGCACAGCTAAGATCGGTAACAGAATTTGCTTTGGTCTCTTTTGGACTGCATGAAGAAAAATCTCATTGCACAAGTCTGCGGAGAAAGAAGTTGGTTCCTTTAATTATTTCACGGTGTTTTCATACTTTTGCTTGCTAAACATGCAACACCATATGTAGCGTCTAACTATAAAAATGAAAGAAGACCTCGCCGCTATCTGGGAGATATAGATGTACCGTATTCGAGGTGTATTAAATGAGCTAGAGCACACATTTTAGTTACAGCTGGGCTGTTCTTGTAAGAGTGAGTACTGGTATAGTCCGGCATGGTGTAGCCTGCTGATGTTCTGGAATGTTTTTGTCTTTGTCCTGACATCAGGCCATCTTCACACACACCGTATTCATTGGATAACACGCTATTATTTTTAAAAAGCTGTCGAGACGAGGACATTAAGGATGTAAGGGTTTCATCTTCCCTCACAACGATACGCATCTCTGTCACATTGTAGAATAACTTCTTTGTTTTATATAGGTATATGCAATAGGCATTATATGTTATAGTTGTTTAGGTTATGATGTGGTTTATATTCTTGTTTAAAAGATTTTTCCCATTAATTGGGTGCTTTATGAGCACAAGACTTTTAAATCCCATCTGGGAGTTAAGTAGTGCCCTTTGATTTATAATTCCATGTAATAACTACACTGTCAACTGACCCGCTCGAACCAGTTCGGATTGAAAAGCGAGGCGGGATGTTCAGTTTAACTTCACTTATCATACTCCGGTCATGGAATTGTAAAGAATTTTACATCTCTTGTTTTTATTTTTATATGCATACTTCTGGCAAATGGTTGTTCTCATAGCAAGGAAAGATGACCAGCATCACAATTCTGTGAGAGAAGCATTATTCTGTCCACACTTTGGATGTTTGCAGACTGGTTATTGTTACAGTTAAGAGCGTAAAGTTCCAACTTTCTGACACTTGAGTGATAGGGGTGTGTGTGTGTGTGTGTGTGTGTGTGTGTGTGTGTGTGTGTGTGTGCATGCATGCGTTTTAAAGTTAACTCAGTCTGAAAATATTTCTCACCTCCTGTATTAGAAACTACAGTTGTTGAGAGATGTCAGAGGAAGAAAATTAGATTGAAAGCACCAGAACAGTGGGTGTCCATTTAAAAACAAAACACTGCTGGAGCATTACAAATTATTTTCTGTCTGATAATATTTTATAATTAATGATGATTTATTGTGTGTCTGTATACAGCTGGAAAGTTTTTTTTTTTTCCCCACATTAAATCCGCTGTTTCCTTTATTGCTTGTGAATTTCCTCTTAGTTTCTCATCTGGTAGATGAAGTGATAATTGCTTATTTCTGACAGTTTGCACTACCTTACGCCAGCTCGTTAAGCCCGGTTGTGCTGCAAAGTAGTCATTGTGGTTCGGCTCTCTAAGTGGTCCCGTTAGATCGGGTTTGATGGATGGTGCTTCCTGGCAAAATGACGTTGAGAGATGGGCCTCCAAAGCTGGGATTTGCTGCAGATCCCGCCCGTGACCTGCAGTATCTCCGTTGTCCGTGACCTGCCGTGATGTTGTTGAGCATTTTTGTCAAAGAACCTTTGGAAGAACACAGACCTCCCTTGGGGATCTAACTCCAATGCCACCAATGTGTCGCATATGTCATGCCTCCTTCCAATACCCCCCCCCCCCCCACCAACCACCCTAGTTGGATCTAGTTCCGTTGACTCCCTTTGACACGCTCACGACCCCCGTGAACTCGAAAGTCTTCATCATTATCTGACTTCTGTAAGGTCGTCTTGACAGAAATTATCAGTAGCTTGAAATTAATGGCTTTAAGCTGTCATTTTTAGATCAAAGCCCCTATTAATAATAATTTTACATTACATCGAAGGTAGACTCTGCAAATATCTTGCTGTGACAGGGATTCAGAAATAGTACCAAATGTCTAACTTTGGCTTAATGTTATGCTGATATTGTCTGAGTCTTTGCGATGACTGAGCATGCTCAGTTTTTTGCTTGGAATTCTGGGAGAAGAGGAACCAGATATGGTCAGATAGGTCCCTGTTTTACCTTACCATTGTACTGATAGTGATGTATTTTCTCCCGTGGGCTGCTGGGGCTCTGCATTTTATTTGTGGTAACATAGCAGAGTGCGGTCTGCTGATTAAGGAATAGTATTTCAACCCGTATTTTTGCTGTTTCATGTCCCAGGAGGCAGCCTGTTCTGAAACCTCTGGGAAACTTTTCTTTTTTCTTTTTTTTTTTTTTTAAACAAATTGCTTTCAGATTCACCCAGCTGGTAGCCAGAGTGCATAAACAGTCGCTTGCAACGTTGGTCAAGATTTAGCATATTTTTTTACCAAATTATATTTACGTTTACACATTTTTATCCATTATCCCTTGCCTGTTTTGTTAGCAGTTGCCCTCATTTAAAATAACTATTCACTATTGCGTTTATTGCAGAAACGGCACCGTTTAATTATGTCATTGTTGCCCTTTGCTTATAAGCACGGAAAAATGATTCATTTTGCATAATAATTGTGAGTACTGCAGTCAGTGTTCGCTGAAATTGTGTTTTACCCAAAAGTGTAAACTGTTCCTAAAGCTTATGCACATATATCAGATGTTTCATAAATAAGGCATCATAGTGCTGCAAGCTGAATCACGGTTAAGGCCATGGATGGGATTGTTTTTGTGTTTCTATTCGAAACACGTAATCACTCCAGGTAAAACACAGCCGTATAAATGGACAAAAATTGCGAGTTGTGTCGGAATAGAAGTACCATCTTAATGACTAAATGTGTATGTGTGGAAGTGATATTTTATTCGGACGAGGCCCGTTTTACTGACAGATCCAAGCCTGCCTCAGGGTACACCTGACACAGGCTATCTGCTGATCCACATGTTCTCTGGACTTCGTTCCCGGGTTCTGCGAAGCCGACTCCCAGTTCTGTGGCACGTTAAGCATCACACGGAAGTTCAAAGTGACATGTTAGCTTTACGCTTTCATATCAAAGTTGAGTTTTTTTTTTTCTCCTGCCTCGCCAGGACCTGTGGTGTGGCCTTTTTCCACGGTGCTGTGAGGTGAGCGTGAGTTTCGGTGCCGAAAGGATCTTATTATTCAAAGAAAAGATATTTTGGGTCTCACCCCCGGAGGCTCGTGGCTCTGTAGAGATTAGATTTTCACACGGCACTCCGAAGGAGATGCAGATTGGACTGGATGAGGAATGTTACGCCATAAACGATCCGAACTGAGGAAGTGCAATTAAACAAGATGACCTTTGAAAGGAGTGTCACCTGTTTCCATGTCAGTTATTTCATTTTAAAATTCTGGGTGGGGCCGGCTTCTTTTGAGCCTCACATATGATTTTTATAGCTGACAGAAATGCACGCTTGCCCATGTACTTTGATTACCCCATCAAGAATGCAAGAAAATCTGAAATTTTATGTTACATTTAGTTGCTTTGAATCACTGTGATTTTAAGCAACAGTTTCTGCTCTGCTGTCTTGTCATATTTTATTTTGTCCGTGCCATGTATGTTTAAAACAATCACCATGTATGTGCAGTGCGGCATGTGTTAGATTGTTAAAATCGAGCTTTTTCACACTGCCTGTAATAAGCCGTTCTCACCTACATAAATGGCTTCCCAAGAAAAGCACCACATGTACGTACACAGGTCGTGATAAACGTCGCTTTTCTGAAGCACATTTGTTGTCTCTTCTCAAGGACAGCCAAGGTGGGGGGGCAGTAGACACTCGACATGTATCACCCTCTTTAGGGTGTTCGCATCAGTGATGGTTCGATCAGCTAAAATACAGTGTTTGGTGTTTTTTTTTCCCTCTGGAGGGGTGGGGGGGCAGTGGTTAAGTTGCCGCAGCTCAGTGTAACTTATAATCTTGGACAGACTTGATGTCTAGGATGGTAACGGGTTATTTATCGTTTTATTTATAATTTTCACATTCAGGTTTAGTGCTTTAAAAAATGTTCACTTTGTTCTGGAAATTTTTCTTCTGATATCCTTTGTAATATCAGGCCTTGCTAACAGTTTATTATTGTTAGTAGTAGTAGTAATATTATTGCAGATGTGTTTGTCACTAGCCTAGCGTAGCCGCTGACAGGAAGGTGGTGAGGAAGTAGAAAGGCCAGAGCCACGTGTTGTGTACAACGTATTAGAAAGGAGACTCAGTGAGCTCTAAGAGCTCAGGGTTGTAAAAAGGCGAAATTGCAGAATTGATCTCAGGATGGTTTATTTAATGGTGGGGAAACCTTCTTCTGTGAAGATGGAAATCAATACCTTTGCGTTTTGTACAGTTTGACTGTCAGCCTGGTGCGGCCTTCGCTGCTGCTCAGATTGAGGCATGGTAATGGTGGCAACGGTGATTGCGAAAGCTTGAACGGTGGACCGACAGCGTTCGCTGATGCAAAGCGTCCAGCCAGACACCGGTTTTCACGTTGTTGTGAGATGTTCTGCGGGTGTTTCCATTTCAGTGGAAGAGCAAATGTTACAACATGCATGCATTCTGCCTGAATTCTAATATATGGATTTTGTGGGCCTATTAGGGCAGATAGACCATGCATCAATCTCTACTGCATTATCCATGATGTTATGCTAAAGGCTTGAAAGTTTTACATTACACGTTTGTTGCTGAAGAAGTTGTTCTTAAAATTGTGCTCATTTCCCGAGGTTATTCCTCATCTTACTTGTTGTTGCCATCTTCGTTGCAAGACATGTGTGTTGATTGCGTCAGTGACCATCCTGAAAGGTGCGGCTTAGCCTCAGCATGCGCGAGTTTAAATCATGTCCCGCAAAGTAAGGTGAGCACCCGAGCAGGACACCTAATTGTGCCGTACTGAAGCGCAGTTTCAGATGCACTTTCAAGAACAGTTCCTGTCGCCAAACAGTCTCGAGATGTAAACAGTTTGTATTGCGTTAAGGGTCCTCATTTTTTAAAGCAGATGCGTTATTGCAACAAATTCATAATTTCCCCAAAGCTCTTAAGATATCGGTATCGATTTCTTTGAAGACTTTTTTTTTTTCATATGAAGGGGCGGCTAAGTGGCAAAGAAAATTGTGAGGAGAAAAATTGACTGTTTAAGATACTGCTTTACAGCCCTCTATCATACTAAATATATAATTCATAAATATCCATACACTGCTGGTGGGTGGAGAGCTAAGCATCGTTTGCTTTGGGAGGATAAGTGATGCTCTGTATAGATCTAGTATACACTGAAGCTCTTAACCACTGAAGCACAAAAGTCTCTTTAATTGACGGACTGCATGCGGCAGAATAACCAGTGCTAGAATCTAATGTCTTGTTTTAAGGTTTCCACGTCGGGCTGCATCTTTTGGTGCACCGTGTCAACATTTAAAATGTGTGTATTGTGACACTTGCCCAAGAGGTGAGCGGGGTGGACAGTTTTTCCTCTTTTTTTGTCTACTTTTGACTCGGCTCCTGCGGTGCTAATGCATAGGATGCCCTTGTCCGAGGCAGCAAAGACTGAGCTGGTTGACGGGGGACGAAGACCAGCCCAGCTGGAGGACATGAAGTGACAGCGCTGTCCAGAGGAAAGCCAGCTGTACTCGCTTTCATCCGAGCTGCGTTTCTGTGATCCGAAACGGACGCGGGCGCGGACGGACAGCGCTGGAAACGACCGGGAATATAACACCCAGTCGCTGGTCCAGTATGAAATGTATCTGCTGAAATCAAGAGGCAAAAACCTGTAAAAAATTATGTGCATACGGTTAGAAGTCAATGACACTATAAACATTTTTGTTCGGTGGTTTGTTTTGAGTTGTCCCGCCCAAGATGAAAGCATAGTGTTATATTAATTTCACAAAATATGTATATATAGTAGTAATTGCGTGTTTAATAGTGACTGAGTGATGAAAGTATGGCTCGGAGGAATTTCAGCTGGTTTATTTATCATTCGGTCCATGTGTGTTCTGGCGATTTGCAAGTTTTGCGTACCAGTCTCTGTAGTGTTGACCTTTTAGGTCTGTTTTTCTTTCTTTTTTTTTGTAAAATCTGAAACTGCAGAACTTCACCTGAGCTCTTTGACTTCTGTGATCGTACCTTTTCTTAACACAAAATTTTCACACAGTACTTGGAGCAGTATACTTTAGTACAACATTTAAATAACTATGACTAAAAGACATTATGCAAATCCAATGGAATTTGTATATGTTCAGGTAACATATTTTGACAGAAATGTGTGAAAGTTTCAATGCTATTTTCTTGTATATTTTAAAGTGTCCATCCATACTAGTGCAAAAAAATAGGTAAATGTTGGTACCACTTTAATAGTATATCAGACAACTATCCTACATCATTTAATGTTACAAAGATTTAACTTTAATGGGTTTTGCAGAGTAACAACATTATATGGTCACATGGTTTATATATTTAGAGGAGTATAATGAGTCATTTTAACAATTTACAAAACATTTCATAAACAGACTCAACCACAGAATCATTATACATTTACACAATTAGTGTTAATAGACCAAACAAAATTGCTACTATTCTGATAGTGGTAAGATCGTAATTCTTCCATGATCACATTCTGTTGGTGGCACATTTGTAAAGTAACTCAGGCCACCCCCCCAAACGCCTGTTTCTCTTTTCTCTAACGCCTTCATGTTTTCGGCTGACTTTGCTGTGTCACATGACATGCATAACAAAGGGCACTTGAGACGTTAGCGGGTTTTTTGTGTCTGTGTGCAGTGAGGGGATTTAGACCTGAATGTAACCACTGAATCGGAGGTAATATAGATCAGCCTGTCTCCTGACCGACGGTTGCTGATCTGCACCACTGTACAAATGTAAAATTATTAGAATAACTATTGCAATGAAATAGACAGAAGATAATTCACAGATACTAAAACAGATTTTTAAATCTGATATTTTCTGCAATTACAAGACAATTATTTAAAACACTTACGTTTTTTGCTAATTTTAACTGACATTTGACTTCCACGAGTTTGTCAGTGTGACTTAAATGCTACACACTAAAAATGCAGTGTTAAATTAACACTGTGAGCGTTTATATAATTCAAACTACACCCATATAAACACTATCAGTGTCAATGTTAAATTAAAATTGCCATTTTTGCTATGCATGGACATACTCATTAATTTTTTGTCTTTTTTTTTCCTGCCCAGCTGACGTTTTTACAGCGCCTGCTGAAGGAAACCCTTAAAGCGTGCAGAACTGCGCAGTTTGATAACTTGATGTGATGTTGAAAAATATGAAGTGGTAGGGGTGGGCTGACCCCCCAGCTGCATCCTTTTCAGCCTTTTCAGGCGAGCTCCTAAAGTGGGGGGGAGGGCATTACCCAGGCAACCAGAATGCTGGGACCTTGGCGGGAGAAGTGGAAGCACCGCAGCATCATAATTACATTTCCCGTAAAAACAGCTGGGCGGGTGTTAGCAGGGACGGAGGGCAGCGAAGCACCGTTTATCCACCGTTGTGCACGACCAGAGAGGGGAGTTTGACGGCACAGCAGCTACAGCCGTGCCTCAAAGGCGTCCCCGAACTCATACCGATAAGCCTTACGTGCACGGTAGCAAAGCGGTGCTGAGCTGCTAGCGCTGCTTTTTTTAAGGAATTAACATCTTGAAGAAACCACACGCGTTTCACACTTCAGTATTTGTGCAGATGTTATCGAGGGTTTTACCCTTGTGCTCACACTGGCGATAATGTATTTTTTTCTATCCTTCAGTATCTATATCTAGTCCTAATCATACGTGTGATTAAACACACATACACACACACACACACACACACACACTATATATATGTGGTCGATCCACCCCCCCCCCCTTTTTTTTTTCTCCTTTCTGCATTTGCTTCCGCAAACCTCTTGGAATTGGCGCAGCGTTAAAACCTATGCGCTACAGCGCAGTAGCGTAGCGGGACACTTGTTGCCCAAACAGCTTGTGCATTGATTTGATGCATCGTATGCAGAACAACGTCATTAGACCCCGACTTAAATCATGGCAGCTCTTTATCGCCTCTCGCTGGAGGCCATCATGAATAATGGGGCTTATTCTCCATAATGCCACAATTGGATTAAATACAGTACAGTGTTTTTCTCATCCTTGGGAAGTCGTTGCGTAAACAATGATAGACCACAGTTATTTTAGACAGCAGGTGGTGTTGTGGTTAAGTAATTAGGCCCGAACGCTAAATGCTGCTGCGCTAAATCTGATGTGTCTGCTGTTGTACCGTAGGGCCATGAACTTCTCCAGATGACATCTGTGGTTCTCCCCAGCTATGTAAATGGATAACAGCATAAAACATGACAACAATATTGCATTAAAGAAAACATGATTTCAGTTCTCTAGTATGGTTAACAACTTAATGTTAACAGTAAATTTTTATGTTCACTGTGGACTTTATTAAATCATAGGTATTTCCATGAAATACACTGGAACTGAATTTATTTCAAATACACTCGCATTTTGGGCAAATATATATACATGTATCTCTATATTGTGAAAAAACTAAACTGGCTTCCAACCAGTCTGACACCATGTTCTTAAACAAGGTTGACGTTTCTGTTCACTGCTGGGTTTTCTAACCTAGATATTATAAACACCCTTCACCTAGCACCCAGGTTTCAGTCACTAGGCAACATTTTGTTTGTAATGGAGAAAACTCCGTGCCCACCCTGGTCAAATGCATTTTACGCTGAATGATAGGAGTACAGTCAGGAGGTTCCACGACCTCTACTGAATTTTACGTGACTCCAGATCAGCCTGTAGAGTCTGTCTAACTTCTTCCCCATTTGTTAACTGGCTTTATATGCAATTATTTAGCATAATGATGTTTATTTTTGTTTTCTGATTAATAATGCAGGTTTCTTTTAAAACGTCAGTTAAATAATGTTTATCCTTTTCTTTGTAAAAAAAAAAATAGACTAGATTTGTAACACTGGGTTCAAACTTTTCTACCACACTGTTGAGAAATTTTTTCATTAACACTTTTTTTCATTAACAGCACTTATTGTTGGTAGATTCTCCAATACTGATTGACCTCATTTGTGACATGCACGTGTACTATTATCCTTGTAAGTCGCTTTGGACAAAGGCGTCTGCTAAATAAATAAAATGTAAATGTGAAATGTAACACAGCACGTTTCATGCTAATATATATTTTTGGGGACATTTCTGAGATGAGTTTTTGAGGGTGGAAATATTTTTTCCATCTTAAAATGGTGGCAAGAAGCTTTTCAGTTACTGAAAATTAAGTTAGCGGAAGGATTTCAGGAAAAGAATCGTCAGCGAACAAGAGAGTTTGTGCTTTAATCGCATATCAGTAAAACTGGAAGGAAAGCGGGTTGCTTCGTGTGTAGGTGTCTCCTAAGCAACTACGCAATGCACTGCTACTCTAGGGTTACCCATAATCCTCTGCGTCTTCTCCAGTGTTGACTGGTGAACCAAGCTGTTGGCAAATGCACAGCCATTTAGCCTAGCCATGAATTAGGAAATAATGTTGGGTAGTGATTTTGTGTGTAACCTATGTTAGCGCTTGAGTCATGCTGCTAAAGTGCAGGTGGAAGAGACTCGTTGTGGCGGGTGAGTCATTGCCGAGTCATCCTCACCTCCCATAGTACGGCGCCGTTACAGAGCACAATGCTCTTTCACATGAACAATTTCAGGGAAGGGTCACAGGTGACAGGTTTGGCGGGTCCAATACCAGAAAAGACCATCAGAATCACAAGAATGGAATTTGGCTGAATTGAAACAATCGAATATATTTGAGTCACAACATTTTTTATTTATTTATTTATTTTTCCTGAGTGTTATAAATGAATATTTCCAAAGGCGTTCAGGGTTACACTCGTGTAAAGGAATTGGAAACTTTTACATGGTGCGGTATTTGTTAGGCACCATGTCAGAATCTGAGATTTGCTTTGTGCCAGGACATGAAGAAGGCAGAAATTCACCCTTTTTTTTGTAAAGAAAGCATTTGTCGTGCTAGTGTTGCACTTGAAAATTTGCTTTTTTTAAATGTGAAATTTTTTTTTTATTTGAAGCAGAATAGGCAGATGGTCTTTGTGTGTTCTGTCATTGTTTTTTCTCTGCTCACTAGAAGGGCGCCTTTTAATAAGACGCACGGTGAGCCTTTCAAGGTTTTCCTGCGCTCGCGTGATAAGGTAAACTGAAATTACATTTTCATTCATCACTTGCAGGACCGAGCGAAACACTTTTCCATTTCAATGCCTTTTAAGTGTTGTTTTTTGAGTTGCGTGCAGAAAGCAAGTCTATTTTCATTCGTTGTGACCGAATTCCCCCCCCAAACCTTACACCCACTTTTCCCTTTATGTGAACACAGAAATGGAGCCGTTTCAGTACCCTGCTCAGAAAGTGTTTCAGTGTTTCAGCTCAGCTGGGTGCATTTGTCAAGTGTAGAAGCCTAACCAAAATAATTGTGTGTGTGTGTTTGTCTGTGTGTCTCCGTCATCACATGGTAGATCTCGGTGATCTGCTCCACATTTTTTTGCAGCCTCACACTTATGTTTTATGAAAAGAAATGCACTTTTACGTTCCACAAACAGGATTTGCCTCCACTGTCCTTTGCCTTTATTGATTACCTGGACAATTTAATTCACTGTTTGTTTATTGTTTTGGTCCCAGCAATGTCTGGTTCAGGCCGACACCCCCCCCCCCTTCTCCACTCCTCCCCTGAGTTAAACCTCACAGCTCAGTAAACTCAAAGGTACTTCACCAGGCCTTGAAGAAAGGAATATGTATGTTCCTGTTGCATTGTGGGAAACTGGAAGAAGCAGTGCTGGACAGGGATTCTCTGAATCGGCTTCCAGTTGCTCCATATTCACAGGCAGAGAGCCTGTTGGTCTATGTCACTCGATGTATGTGTTTGTTCTATAACTTTATTTAATCATGCTTGCCAGTCATCCTTAGAGACACAATGCAGTGTTTGACAGGAATATGATGTGAATTTGAACATGCAAGAACAGGCTTTACTAACTGTCCAGTCACCGGTCAGAGAGGGGACAGATGGCGGAAACAGACTCGCTCGTTTCTTTTTCTTTCTCTAACAAGCTTGGCACGCATTTACCCGGAGAGAGCAGAATTGTCATTTAAGCAGTGATTAAATAAATATGACTTTGTTCTCATCAAGTGCAGAACGGCGCTCGGCACAGCCCGTACACGCTACCGAGAGACGCACACCTTTTAACGGTCACTAACGGCTTAATCACAAGAATAACAACGGTTAAGGAAACCCTCCTCTCAACGCGCTTTCGCCGTACGAAAATTCGCTTCACAATTTTCTAGTGGGCTCCTAATTATCCGCATTTTGCACATATCGGTCTTTCGCGTTTGACCTACCGAGTGTCCTTGAAAAGGATTCTGTGGTTTTTGTTCGTTTTACTCTTCATAATGAACTGTTTTACACACCGTGTTCAATGGGGTAGGTGTAAATGATACATAGGGTATTCAGACTAAACCACCGCCCTAATCTTCTGTTCATTTTCTTCTGCCTGACTTCAGTCTCTAGGGTCTTCCTGTGCTCATAAATCCACTCGTCTCTTGTTTCCTTCCACCAGTCAAATTTGTCGACTGCGGCAGAACCAGGCAGCTGCTGTATCAGAGCAGCGACCCGGAGGACTTCCGGATAGAACCAGACGGAGCGGTTTATGCCGCCAGATGCTTCCGTATCGTCACAGCCCGCACGGTGGCTCTTCTTGCCCAGGATGTGGACACCGAGGAGAGATGGAGCACTGAGCTGAAGCTGACCCCTGTCAAACCTGTGACATCACAGGTATGTTTTTTTTACTTGCTTGCCATTTATATAATTCTATTTTTCAGTAATTTATTGTGAGCAGTAGTCCAACAAGACTTTAATCTATTTTAATCCCAATGTCAATTAGTTCCACCGAATTTACTGGCAGTTTCTCGTTGAAATTGTAGAGCTTGTGTGAGACCGGGCAGACGTGCGTATTCACCACTCGGTGGTGAAATTTACTCACACCGTGGCAGGACGGACGATAGGCTGAAAGGCAGCGACTCATCACCAACATCGATAGGCAAAGTGCATGTGTGGGCCTGTTGTTTTGGGGGTCCTTGTCAGAAGCTTGACAGCTGACAGCAAGACCGTATCACTCAAATTTTGCCACATTTACACCGTCTCGGCAGAATAATTGGAGTACACATTTCGCCTCATACTGTTATTTTTTCATTTCCACTTCGCCTTTGGTTGCTTCCTTGTTGGTTTTATCCATGGTTGTTTACAGTCATGTCGTTCAGTACCGCAATGTGGGTTAAGGACCAGGTTTAAGGGTTTAAGGGTTTAAGGGTACATCTGGGACTTTAACTATCAGGTCAATGTCCTTAACCCACACTTAACTAGAGTGCCGGTTGGTTTGTAAAACTACCCTTTGTACAGAGGCCTGACACGGATCATCTAAGAGTAGTAATTTATGTTGCTTCCTTTTGTATTTTTAACTCTTCTCAAGGTTACAGACCTGGATTTATTTTTGAAAAGCACAGTCTGTGCCATGTCAATTAAACACAGATACAGACTTCAAGCATTAAAAGTCACAGGAATTGTAACTTTTTGGATGTTATTAACGGTAGAATTTTTTTTTCCCTTTTGATTAAAGTTTGCACTTGTTAAGGATGCTTTTCTGTGCTGAGGTCAGCGCCGCCTTTTGTTCAGCTTGACTCGAACCTCAACCGGCAGAACGTTTCCTTCATCCGACAAACAGGTGTGCAGATGTCATTCAGATGCTCAGTTGTTACTGGTGGCAAATGCACACACGCAGAGGAGACCTTGAAAATGTTTTCCTGCCCATGCTTTTTGTTTGAACATGTTACTCCATTAGAGAACCGTTGACAGCCATACATTAATTGTGACACAACAGTCGTTTGTCAGTCGAGGGTTACAGAAAAGGAGTTCCAGTGCATGGAAAATAAAACTGCCTCACTCCAACTGCAATATTAATTACTACAGCATATCTATAATGTTGCTAATGCATAAGTGTTTGTATAATTTGGTGTTAAGCATCACATGATTCATTTGTCTGAGAAAAAAAGGGACCCTATGCCAAAACAGTGCTCTGCAGCATTATAATCATTAAATTGGAAGGATATGACCGTTGCCACTTGATTCGTCAGAATTTCGGCTGTGGAATGATCAGCGGGTTGTTAACGACACACGTAGGCGGAACCGTCTTCCCAAGATGTGTGTCATGGTGAAGTTCACCGGGTTAATTTGTTGTTTACTGAATGCGGGCAGCACGAGTGTATGTGCAATTATGTGCTTCTCCAGCGCCGGGCTTTGTTTGGCTTTTCATTGATTTATATTAGCCTGGCTGTGCATTGACGAAATCGTGCACCGCCGCTCTTTAATTAAATTAATTAATGGCGACGAGCTGCCCTTTGTTTACACTGCAACCGGAAGTTCCTCTTGAATGTCTTCCCCCCGACATTCATCATCATCATCCTCTCTCTTAGGGCAGAACCACTCAACATCAAAACCATTTCCGTTTTAAGTAATAAATAAAAACCCCTGAAAATTGACATTTATAAATAGTTAATGAAGACTGAGTATACTTTACTTAGCAGAAAGGCAAAGGACACTACAGGTTTATTGTCCAGTGGAGAATACTCCAGGTTCTGCCGGTCGCGGCAGGCTGACCCGGATACATTGCTGGAGATGATCCTGACCTGGAGGGGCTTTACAAGCAGCGCCGAGACCCAGAGCCTCTATGTAACTGGATCCTCTGGGAACCGGCCAGTAGCTACATCACTCGCAGAAGGCCACACCCTCCCTGAGGCAGATATAAATGTGCAGTAATAAAATGCCAGCGTTGCCCAGGTTATCCTCCGTCGCTATGACGAAGTTCAGTGTCTCCTTAAAGCAGTCACTGTGACGGCACCTCTGAAAACAGTCTGAGGCCTAAGACATTACTCCCTCCTGTTTATGGATGTTCTACTCAAGCCTTGCGTAAGACACATAAAGCAGTATGCCTTCACATCAGTTTAGTGATGTAACTCTGCCTTGATGATGATATTGCTGTTTTCGTTTGAAACAAAAATGTTCTGCTGGCTCAAACCAGTTTTTCGAAAGTCAGTAGTGCTGTAGATAACACAGAAGTTAGATTTCGTCTTTTTCTCCTTCAGTGTCACCACATTTTATGGTATCCACTGCTAAAGAAGCTGCCTGCATTACATTTGAAAGGCAACTGTTTAAAAACTATATCATAGAATCTGGTTATTGATTAGATTTTTTTTATTATTGATTTTCAGCACAGGCAGTAATGGTTTTATCTTTCTTCCTAGGCTAAATTTAAGTCAATTTTGAATATATAACACATTTTTTTATTAAAGAGAAAGATAAAATTAATAAAAGGAAGCAAGCAGGAAAAAAATCGATAGTACATCGGCACATGTAAACCTACAGGAATGATGATGTATGTAGCTCAGAGGGAAATTGGTATGAAAAAGGCGGAATCAACACAGGCATGAAGGAGGACTCAAACATCTACAGCCATCTCTGCCCACTGAGATGGATGCTTGTGCCAGCAAGCTAGGCGGCCACGCCATTCATCATCTCCGTCGCCTCTCCAAAACAAACCCCAGCATCGCTTCCCACGTTTCCGCGCACCACCTACCGCTCGCCTGTCTCCACGGAATCACTTGGAATCAATACATATCAGTATGTTAATCTCAAAATACTTCTTGTTATTAATGAGCCGTTGGTTTCTCAGTCCCAGAGTTAGCTTCTGTCTGCAGTACATCCATCACATCCATCTCTCCTGGCAAACTTTGGAAAGAGGTTGTGCTGAACTTTCTGGCTTCTCTGTAGCGCCCCGCCCCCCACCACCACACACACACATGCACACACAAAGGAGTTGTTGAGAGAATTGAGCCACCTGGATTTTTAACGCCTGGCGTGTGGGCACCGATTTCAGGATGTTCAAGGCCGTGTTCAGCATAGCCAATGGAGGAGAAAGGAATCCCTTGAGAATGTTTTGCTTCGGAACTTGCAGAGAGAAGGCGTTCATTTGTAGAAAAGGATTCCTGTTCCTTCGTGAGGGTAGACATTGTTTTTCTGCTGCTATGACAGTGGCATACCAAAACCAAAACCAAATGTGTGCATTGAAAATTAATGAAGTCCAGCACACTGTCCCATGTATCTCTATTTCAGCTGTGGTTATATATCTCCCTTCCGTCTCGTAATGGGGAAAACGTAACAGATCTGGGAGTGTGACTGAGTCGACTGGTATGTATGACTGTATGTACACTGAGGGGTCTGTAATTCCAGCAGGCGAAAGATGCCCAGCCTTCAGGCGGGCCCGTCCCAGAGATCACGTTCCCACAGAGACGCCCTGACAGCAGCGGGCACCTGAAACACGTGAAGAGGGACTGGATCACTCCCTCCATCAACGTGCTAGAAAGTTCCAGGGGACCGTTCCCGTTGGAGCTTGTCAGAGTAAGGACACGAACCCCCCCCACCTCAGCCCCCCAGCTGTAACATCCCAGTAGCCTTACATGCTTCTTCAGAACTGACATTTATTTCAGCTTCTGTTGTTATTTCAGGCTATTGCAATGTGAACTCTTACACAAAAGCCCAGCAGTTTAAGCATACAGTCTGTTTTGAATTAATTTGAACCACCCATGTAAATACAATTACTATGCAAACAGTGACATTTTGGGTCATCGGTATATTAACTCCGTGTGTCTCTATTCCTACGCGTTCTGTTTGTGTATAAAATTCTTGAGAAGGTCAGTACATTGCACTTCATTGTTATTATGTGCCTTGGGGCACCTGTGTCGTGAAAGGCGCCATATTAATTGAGTTCAATTGAATTGAATTTTCCACAGAAGAGGGGAGGTGAAAGTGATATTACTGGAGGGTCAGAATCTGTGACTACTGTTTGCAGAAGTACATTTGCACTAGATGAATTCTATGAATGAACAGATAAATGTTAAATAAAGTATCTTCTTATGAAAGCCAGGGGAAAATGTAAAAAGATGGAACACCAAAGCTGCAAGGTGATTGGTCACTGCTTGGTCACATGCTACGCAAGGTCTTTCACTGATGTATTGTAATGTCGGCATTCCTATAAAGAACGATGCACTTCACAGAGTACCATGTCCCTGCTTACATTTCCTGCCCTGTTACCTCCTGCCCTCATTAGATCAGATCAGATGTTGAGAAGAAACAGCTGGTCAGATACAGCATCACGGGCCCTGGTGCAGACCAGCCTCCCAATGGAACCTTCATCATAAACCCCGTTACAGGGCTGCTCTCAGTGACAAAGTCTTTGGACCGGGAGAGTAAGCCTGCCTTTCAGGTAGGAATACCGTCTGTCTAAATCCAGCTCAGTTCATTGTTCCTTCTCCCTTCTCCTCAAGTCAAGTATACTCACACACACACACACACACACACAGTTTCCACTGTACTTCAAGAGTACAGGTCTTTAGATTATGGTGCTGTTCTCTATAGATTATTGGATTTACGGCACTCTTTGCATCTTAAATCCAGGCCATAATGTTTGAATTAGAGGAGAAGATACCAGAAAGTCTGACTTACCTGTCTGGCTATGTGAGAATATGGATTTATTTAGTGTTTTCCAGGCTAGGGAGGCGGTTTCACATTGCCCAGACATCACCCACTCAATCTGATGTAATTCTAAAAGAATTTTTGAATAAATGTTCTTACATATAACAGAGTTTAACAGTCCTGTCTTAGGCATCAAACACACTAACCAGCACTCCCAGATGAAGATCAAATCTGTACATGGAAAATAATGTAGAAAAGCACTTTTTAAATCTTTTGTGTTTGAGAGCAAATTCAGTTTTTTTCCCTCTCATTTCACAAATGACTTCAGCATCATGTGTTGCCGAGTGTCTTTCAGAAGTGCCTCGGGGAAATTTTATTGTGGAGTGTATCATATAAATCGAATTTAACTGAACTGAAAGCATCTGATCAAGGAACGAAAGGCAACGTTTTCTAAACAACTTCAAACGTGGAGTCCTGCCATTACTGTTCTGAGATCAGTGGGTTTGTGACTGCGCCACGGCCTAGTTTAGGACAGAAGGTGAGGGCTGAGCACGTGTGGCCCAGGTTTAGCGAGCTCCATGTCTCCTTTAGCTGAGGGCCCACGTGACAGACCTGAACGGCGTGGCGTTGGAGGACTCCATCGAAATCTCCATCAACGTGGTCGACGTGAACGACAACCGACCCAAATTCGTACAGCAAGTCTGGAACGGGGAAGTCCCGGAGAGGTCCAAGCCTGGTAAAGACTGCTTTTTCCAAGTTGTTTTGGCGGTATTTTTATAAAATATGCACTTACCGTTTAACACACCTCACTACTGTAAATGTGAATACTTTTTCGTACGTACTGCATATAGTCACATTTGTTTAAACATGCCACTTCACTTACATTAAATTTTTCTGCCATATAACTTAATTTCACAAACTAGCTGCCTACCGTTCCTTACTGTGCTTTTGTTTTCCCTCCCAGGAACCTACGTGATGACCGTTACCTCAGTTGACAAGGACGACCCTAAAACCATCAACGGGATGCTGAGATACAAGATCCTGGCACAGACTCCAGACAGCCCCACCTCCAACATGTTTACCATAAACAACCAGACTGGGGGCATCTTTACTGCAGATCCAGGGCTGGACAAAGGGGTATGTACTCCCCGCTCAGCCTGAGACATAATAAAGCCTGATATCAGTCCTTGTGTAAAGCACTGGCACTGCACATATGAGCAGGAGGGAAACTCCTTTTCTACTCAACCAGCTTGACTGCCATTTTGCATGTAATACAGGGAGTGTTTCTGTGAGTCCGCATTTCCTAATGTAAAATAATAAAAAGCGGCCTTAATTTTTCTTCATACCCATTCCGTTCTGGAGCTAAATGAGCCATTCCCATTTCTGATTAATATCGTTATCTTGTAAAGCAATTGACCTACAAGTATTTATTTAGTTCAGTGCCAGAAGGAGTATGCCTGGTTAAACAGTCATGTTGTGTTTTGTTCCCTAAATGACAATTCTGTAATTTATAGCACAGTTTCTCGCTGAAGCCAGGAAGAGGCCAGGTACCATATTTTCAGTTAGGGCAGCTTGGCTTGCCCTCGTGCCTTTGAAATATGCTCTAGGGTTTCACGTACATTTGTTCTGTGGCACAAAAGAACATCAGCCACATAAAAACAATAATTTTTCTCCATTGTTTACCCCATTATTTGCACTTATGCATGGTTTCTGATTTGGTTTTGGAATGAGGAAATGATTTGTAATATAGATTTCCTGTAAGTCTTTCATCTGAGTGAAACAGAGGTATTCATACCACAGTTGTACCACCACCATGTCACCATATATTGTAGTTATTACTCTGATCCCCCCCAACCCCCAAACCCTATTAACTGTTGAACAACCCAGGAATTAGACTGCTGAGGAAATAGGGGTTTAATCGTTCTGTCCTGTGTGATTATGTTTCTCAACCATATCAGTTTTAAATGTGCAGTTCACTGAACTAAATGACACTTTTGCGCTCGTTATTTTCAGATTGTATCAGAGTACACCTTAATTATCCAAGCGACCGATATGGAGGGAAACGAAATATACGGACTGTCGGACATGGCGACGGCTGTCATCACCGTGACCGTAGACAGCACCCCCGAGGTCGCCGGCGATGCTGTAAGGGAGTCTTTTTATGAATATTCATGTTCTGAATTATTCACGCGTTATCGTCGTAACCGGGTAACCGGAACCTCGTGTACGAGAAAAGGACGAGAGTAAAACGACTGGGAGCTGGACGTTTTCAGATTAGCCCTCTTCTGATGGGCAGCCGTGCTGCGACGTAGTGTATGTGGCACGTGTGTCGCTGTACTGTCTTACACGTTTTATCGATTTTTTTACGCTGTTACACAGAGGTGCTGCATTCCCAGGCAAAAATCAGTTTTCACGTGGAAGTTTATACCGTTGTGACCAAGTTGCTGAATAAGAAAAAAAAAAAAACAGAAGGAGGGAAACAAACACCTTGGGGTTGTGATTTTTAGCTTGCGGGCAGCATTCTGGTTATTTTAGATTCTGTTCAGAGTTAATGGAGGACAAAGCAGTCTGTAGAGAAACTGGAGTCTTGCTCCGACCAATGAGAATCTATGTAATTATATCAAGGGCTTCCCACAAGCCCTCCTTAAGGGTACTGAGGTATTCAGTAAAACATCTGTTGTCATGGCAACGTCATACCAAAACAATTGTGCTGTAAAAAAAGAAATGGCAAAAGCGATTTGCATCTAAAAACCGGTGCCTGCATCATTACTTCACATTACATTATTAAAAATGTCTGCTGAAAGCTGCTGTGTGCGGTAAACTCGTCGACGAGAACAGTTTCCAGTACCTCGGTTCAGCCGCGATCCTTTTAACGTGAGGTTAAATTCCTGTAATGCGTAACGAATAAAGGTAGCCCAGAGAATATTGGGGATCCTCTCTGCGGCCGAAGGTGAAGTTTTTATTCCCGCAGGTAAAGGAAACCCAAGCTCTGCATGTGCCCCAGCCCATCCGGGAGATCGTGTTCCCACAGTCCCCCACGGACAAAAGCGGGCATCTGAAACGTATTAAGAGGGACTGGGTCATCCCCTCTATCAACGTTCCGGAAAGTTCCAGGGGGCCGTTTCCATCAGAACTGGTCAGAGTAAGTGAGAAGGGGAGAGCGCCGATGTCGGTCTTTGTGCAGCACTGAATTAGCCCCCCCAACCCAGAAATTTTGCCTTCAATCGCGTTATCATGATAGCGGGACTTTGTTTTTGTGGTGACCAGCACTTTACCAACTTAATCACACTTTCTTCTCAACCAGCCAAGTAAACGTGTGTAGCAGAAAAGAAAAAACTGGTGACAGTTACGACCACGAAGTTATGAGAAATATGTCACACTTATATATAAAGTCGCACCCACAGCACTGTGGCCTGACACCGGAGACACTGTGGACGGACACACGCAGCATCAGTCTTTCACTAAGCTTCAAAATTCCAAGCGCAGTATTTCTAGAAGTAACATTGTGCTGTTTGGAAACGAGTTTGTTTTCAAAATCACCATAGCTTTCAGAAAAAATTAACAGGACTTCACAGAGCTGAGGTGATCGGTCAGTTTATTTATCCATCCATCCACATCTATCACTAAGCTTTTTTTAAATTAATCTAAGGTTTAGTTTTAATTTTCCTAAAACCATGGGTATGTAATTGCTACATCTCCTCTCCTCCATCCCGTGTCTCTGGTCACCTTACCATTTTGGCCCCACCCACTTTTCTCTATCCCGTTTTTCCTCACCTGTTTTCCTTCCTCTCTGATCAGATCCGGTCCGACCACGACAAGCACCGGTCCCTCAGGTATAGCGTCACGGGCCCTGGTGCAGACCAGCCCCCTACCGGGATCTTTATCATCGACCCTATTTCAGGAGAGCTCTCCGTGACAAAGCCTTTGGATCGAGAGCACATTCCCAGCTTTCATGTAAGAGAAACAGCTCCGCCACTCACAGGTTGTTTATACTCCACTTTTCCTTTCAGATTGTTCAGCCCTTTAGACTAGACTACCTGGATTCCCTTTGGAATTTACATCCAGCCTGCAATGTTTAAATTAAGTGGAAAGATCTCATATTCTATGCTTTACTTGTTTGAGTGTTCAAAAGAAAGGACCTTGTCAACCCCTCTACTTGGGTTACGAGGGTTCCTCCGCTTTACTTGATGCAACTGTATTTATTAGTGGGTTTTTTTTAATGCTGCATTCAGAGTGTAACGGTGTATCCTCTCCTAGACATCACACACACACCATGCACATTGTGTTCCAGAATGGAAAACCTTGATGAAGGAGTAAGAGTTGTTTCTAAGTTCGTGTTCCTAGGGAATAACAGTTCAAACACGATGTGGTGTATTATGAGGAGCAGAGAAGAAAAAAAACCATATCAAAGCAATGAATGAAGTTAGGTTTTTTTTTTTCCTGGTGTAAAAACAGCTTTGTAAGCTCTGGTAGAAAAGTTGTGGTAGAAAACGGATGCGTGTGCTTCAGTCTTAAGGGTGGCGTAGTTTTGGTGTGCATCTGCGGCGCCCGGACCGAAGATGTTTTATTTCCCACAGCTGAGGGCCCACGCGGTGGATTTAAATGGCAACCAAGTGGAAAATCCCATCGACATTGTGATCAACGTGATTGACATAAACGACAACCGGCCCGAGTTTGTTCATCAGATCTGGAACGGGACGGTGCCGGAGGGCTCCAAACCCGGTAAGGACCCAACACCCAACCGGGTCCCGAAAAAGAACAGGTCTTTCACATCTCAAGAGCAGCGCTGCTAAATCGTGGGATTAATTACGTTTGCTTACGTCACACATTGTTTGATATGTTTGAGCTTTTCAGGAACCTCGGACTTTCTTTGTTACAGAATATTATGAAAATCGGTGTGTTTAGTAGTTTGCTCAATAGACTGTGACCTGGAAAAAGCACATGGTTTGTGTTTTCGCTCCCAGGAACTTTTGTGATGACCGTCACTTCAGTTGACAAAGATGACCCTAAAACTGTCAACGGGATGCTGAGATACAAGATCCTGGCACAGACTCCAGACAGCCCCACCTCCAACATGTTTACCATAAACAACCAGACGGGGGGCATCATCACCGTGGCTGCAGGCCTGGACCGAGAGGTGAGCATCTCAACAGAACGCATATCCCCACCTCAAATAAAGATTAATTGTTATGATTTTCAACATATGATGTGTTCTTGAGGCAAATGATCCATTCTCGTTCCTAATTAATTTCATAATCAAGCCAACTGACTGACCTACAAGGATTTATTTAGTTTAAGAACAGAAAGTTCCGTTTGCATGATTAAGCTACTCAGTTACGTTTTCACCATAAACACTGAGTTTCAGCCTTAATTGTTCCGCCTCGCTCGCTTAAGCTGAAGGAAGACCACTCCTCGTATTTTGTCGCCGGGGGCAACTTGATTAGTGCTCATTGAGTTAATAACACCCCTGGGTTTCCTGTATATATTCAATGGGACTGAGGAGGAAAAAAAAATAGAAAACCGATTTCCACTGTGATTCCAATTTGACTGTTTCTCAATACATAGAAACCGGCTGCAGTTTAAAGAGGGAAATGGCTTGTAACATGCAGGTGTCTGTGTAGTTTTCAGGGTATTAAGAGAGGGAGAAACACACCTCTCCACCACTGCATCAGCTTGGTTTACAAGCAAGACTAATGGTTGGAGCTGTACATTTATTTTCCTACATCGCTCTTGGGTAGGCACTCAGTAATTAGACCAGCGAGGAGAAGTGAGGATTAATCCTCTAAAAGGCTGAAAAAGTATATATTCCTATCCATATTAATTTCAACTTAGGCTGGCTTGTGCAGTAGAACGTTTCTCCCCCCACTTCCCAGCACCCAGTTCTTCTTCATTGCACCGAGTTGAATTTTTTATTATTTTTTTTCCTCAGAAAGTCTCTCAGTACACCTTAATTATTCAAGCCACTGACATGGAAGGCAACGAGATGTATGGGCTCTCCAACACCGCGACGGCCGTTATTAGGGTGACCGACGTCAACGACAACCCGCCCGAGTTCACCTCGGACACAGTAAGAAGCCGCCTCATGAATATGCACAAAGTTCATCTCTTATTCATATATGGTAATCACAGCGCACAGCCACTGGGATGTTTGGGCGCCGTATTCGAGAACAGGTGACGCTCACGGGGTATCCGTGGAGACGTTTGCGTCTTTAAATTATTTGAAGGAAAGCTGTGCTGACTTGAACTCTGCAGTTTCAAGTTTCATGGGTCTTAATGTTATGTGTTAATAAAAGGACAAACACTAAAAATTAAATATCTCACTACACTATTAAACCATACATTCTTAAACCATACATGTTCAATCAATGAGTGTGGCTAAAAAGGATCAGAAACGTGCTGCTAGCGAAAAATTTCTAGCGTTACTGTTTGGTTCCAGGTGTGTCGCTTGTGGTGTAGAACGTTATTCATGCGTATCCCTGTCTGTGTGTGTGGCATGTTTTCTGAATAAATTTACCTTATTTTACTCCTCGCAGTTCTATGGGGAGGTACCGGAGAATAGGCTGAATATTGTCGTTGCCAACCTGAGCGTGACTGACAAAGACCAACCCAACACGCCGGCCTGGAACGCGGCGTATAAGATCATCGGGGGAGACCCTACAGGCAGATTCTCCGTGCCTACCGACCCTGCCTCTAACAAGGGCTTGGTTACTGTTGTCAAGGTGAGGCTTAGGACCGGCCATCCACTCTTAAACCTTAAACAACATGTCTGCTTGTTTTGATATTTTAACCATAACAGCAAGATTATTGAAATATGATGGATTGCGAATAGTGGAATTTCACTAACCTCCAACCTCTCTTGCTCTTTCAGCCCATAGACTATGAGTACAACCGTATGTTTATGCTAACGGTGGTGGCGGAGAATGAGGAGTCGCTGGCCAAAGGCATCCACCTTCCACGCCAGTCCACCGCGACCGTGTCCATCAGGGTCATCGACGTCAACGAGAGCCCCTACTTTGAGCCGAACCCCAAGCTCATGCGCTTGGAAGAAGGGATGCCAGCAGAGTCGATGCTGACGGTCTTCACGGCCCAAGACCCGGACCGTTACATGCAGCAGATGATACGGTGTGTGTGGCTGCAGACGCCTCACGAGTCACTGCTACCGATACTCAGTTCACCTTAGCTAATTAATTAGCCACCTGAATGCCATCTCTTTCAGTTGGGACACAGTCTGTGGGGCTGGTGTGAAGGAAAACTCTCATCTCGTTCACTCTTGCATTTTCACCTTTAGGTACTCCAAACTCTATGACCCAGCGCACTGGCTGCGAATCGACCCCGCTAACGGACAGATTTCCACAACAGCAATGCTGGACAGAGAGTCTCCCTACGTTCAGAACAACCTGTACAATGCCACATTCCTCGCATCGGACAACGGTACGCCGCCACCTGCTTCCTGAGTGCGATCCACTCATTAGGCTTGTTGACGACTTAATAACCTGCTAATTGGGCTCAGGGAGGTATCTCTGAACAAGCGTACTTCCTCGAGGGGTGGCTAGGGAGGGCATTGGGTACACAACAAGCAATAGGTGAAGAACTCCAAGGAGTCGATCTGGCGAATGTGTTTGAGCAGGAAAACCGGGTCCGTTGAGTTTGCAGTTAGTCTGAATCGCCATTTGTCTGGCGAATTCATAGAAGCTTCCTCAGTCAGATGGTCTCCGAGGTGTTTAGACATTCCGTCTGCACAGAGCCATTCTGATGACGTGCATTCAGATTCATCTCCTTTCCCCGAGATGCACTCGTCAAATTGTGATTGGATCAGAGTGCATCTTATCCTGTAATAACTAGCCTTAGAATCTCTATTTTAACCAGTTTTTTTTTTTTTTTTGTTGAATTGCCTAAAGCATTTTGAGATACTGGGGACCGGGGGTTTTCACAGAGAGAGAGTAAACTTTTTATGTTCTTAAGTTTGTACTGATGCAGTAAGATATTTGATGAAATACCCCAAGTGAACTGACACCTAGCACATGGTGTGCTCTCTTTTGAAATGTGGTGAGTCCTCTGTAACTGTGGGGGGCGCTGTGTCCCTCGTCACAGGAATTCCTCCGGCGAGCGGCACGGGCACCCTCCAGATCTTCCTTCTGGACATCAACGACAACGCCCCGCACGTCTTCCCTCAGGAAGCGGAGGCCTGCGAGAGGCCTGAGCCCAATGCCATTAACATCACGGCCGTAGATGCGGACATCCACCCCAACGCAGGGCCCTTTGCCTTCGAGCTGAGCAGCCGGCCACCAGATGTGAGGAGGAACTGGACCCTCACTCGCCTCAGCGGTATGCCACGTCGCTCGACCGCGCACGGGAAGTGTCCTGGAAACACTCGAAATTATTACTTCTTGACTGAAGACTCTACATTGGTGAATGAAATAAATTAACCTTTATCTAGTAAATTGCAGTCACAATTTTTAGCAAATAAAGCATTTAAAAAGGACATTATGCTGTTTCATTTGCTAATTTACAGCATATTTAACAGGCAAGAACGTTTGTATCGTTTAACTGTTTGAAAATGATAAAGGGATACCCTCCCCTGCTTGTTTCAGGCAATTATGCCCAGATGAGCCTGAAAATTGGATTTCTGGAGAGCGGGATTTACGAGGTGCCGATCATCATCACGGACTCGGGGAACCTGCCCATGACAAACACCTCCTACCTGCGCATCAAGGTGTGCCAGTGCAGCAACAACGGCGACTGTGTGGACATGGAGCACATTGTGGCTGCAGGGCTGGGCACCGGGGCCATCATCGCTATTCTGCTCTGCATCATAATTCTGCTGGGTAAGCCCCTCCCCCGATCCAAGTCTGGCTCCGCCCACTTTGTCTGTTCTCAGCTCTTGCTCCTGTAGTCCTTCACCCCAATTATTCAAACCCTTGCTTAGGCCCACCTCACCTCGCCCAAATGGAGGGCACTGGCGTACGTTGAACTTTGATTTGACTCCCCACAGATTATACGGATTAAAACCAAATCACTGCTCGAACTTTAAACGCTGTAGCTCTGGAGGGGAGAAGAAAATGGGTTGAAGGACAAAGCTTAAAAGCACATTGTGTTTATCGAGCGGCGTTCGGGGCTTTGATTGACGTCACTCTCTCCTCTTCCTCTTCGGCCGCCAAAGTTCTGGTCCTGATCTTCGTGGTGTGGATGAAGAGGCGGGACAAGGAGCGACAGGCCAAGCAGCTGCTCATCGACCCCGAGGACGACGTGCGGGACAACATCCTGAAGTACGACGAGGAAGGGGGCGGGGAAGAGGACCAGGTAGGCCGATCACAGCTCGCCCCTGCGGCTTGCCGCGTCCCAGCGCTACTCCGCTTAACTGAGAACCCTTTTCCGTGTTTAAGAGCAGAGTCTTTTCACAAGACGATGGGCAATAATGATTCCGATGGACTTTCCTCGCCAAAGGCCTGGCTCTTCATGAGGCGATGTAATGCAAGCTGAGACAATTCCTCTGTAGCCCTATCGGGCTCTAATGCCGCTAATTGTAGCATTAACGCGACCCAAACCTCGCAGTCCCCTAATTAGTTTTCGATTTAAATGGCCACCCACTGACATGGATGGTTAGATTAAAGGCAGGCGTTAGCCTCTATTGTCTGTCGCTCACGACGCTGTCACAGGCCCCTTGACGTTTTTCCCTTGCTGAACAAGAGGCAAAGTGCCTGACTGCAAAGCCCGCGTGTAAAGGGAGCCGTGGGAAGAACCACGACGGATATCCTTCCTTGGCCAAGCCCTGTGTGTTCAGAGCAGAATCGTGACACAGATAAAGAATGTCTGTAGCTACTCAGAAAATCGTTTGGTTAGACTCGCAAGCCAGCGTCCATGCAAATGAACACACCCGAGCGGCCGGTTCTGTCTTAGTGCTTGCGTTTTTGTACATGAGCCCTACTACTGTGAGGGAAATTAGAATGTCATACTGATACCACACTTCATTTATTTTCCTTTAGCCGCTGTGCGTACCTGGTTATTTCACAGGGCTGTGTTTGTCCATACAGGGTCTTGCAAGGGGCTCTGAGCGTGCAGCACATACGCTTGGCGTCAGTATTCTGGACAGGGTTCCGCTTCCTCATTACAGTCTCACTGGTGGTGTGCTGCCCCTAATCACGGTCGGCAAAAATGAAACGCACAGCCATTTGAAACTGTTTTACCAAGCTGCTCAAGCACACGCGTTCCTCTTTATTTCCGACTCAGATGGTTTGAACTTTGAGAGCGGGAAAAGTACCCGATTCGGTTTTACATCCGCATGGTGTATCAACACAGGGAGGTTTCGCCTGGCGCCTGGTGAAGCGTGCTTGATTAACTGTGTGGACAGCGGTAAATAACATGCGGGCGTAGCTGACAGGTGTGTACCCGGCAGGTGTTGCCCCGGCCAGGCCTGGGCTCGCACAAACGGCTTGCCATTCTGAACAGAGTGACAGCGCGTTGAGCTCGTGTGGCCCCGAGGCTGAGCACCAAGAGAAATACAAACAACGAACAACAATTCAATTATTTTCTCATGGATCCCACCACTTAAGCCTTGTACATCGGTTTCATTTGGTCAGGAGGATCAACACTTCTATTATTCCATGGTCAAAGGAGAGTTTTCAATGGAAATGTCAATACTAGAGGCAGACTGCGTCAAGGGGAGAGTGTTTCTGGGTACATTCATTGGAGCTGTTTGAACGGGGCCGAAAGTGAGGGCACTTTGTTGGATCATTTTGCTTCAGCGAAGAATTCTGCATTAAGTGTTAAATGTGCTATGAGGGGGGAGGGGGGCATAGAAAAAACCCACCTGATTTTTACAAGACAGCCTTTGACCTCAGAGCAAAACGTGTTGCTTTCAGCTTAGGTCGGGACGGGAGCTCAGCTTCGGATGAATTCTCTCATCTGTCGTTAAACCGCCCAGGGCCATATCGTGCTCAGTGGGGCTAAGAGGCAAGGGCGACTCAATCCAGCTTTGTGTGCATTTGGTGTTGGGGGGGCATGATAGATTACCGGGGGTCTCATAAAAAATAGCAATACATCACAGAGAACTGCCACAGCCCTGGGGGAATCACAGTTGCTGCAAATGCATTTTTCTTATGAAATTACGGCCGATTTGAATCCAGCGTCAAGCTCTTTCAAGTGCCCAGTTTGTTTACAGCTTAGCTCCAAAGCATACCTCATTTGGATTCTGTCCTTCTGCAGACACCCTGAAATTGAACCTAAATGATCATTATAAATTTTCAGAGTTGTAAATAATACATTTTCTTTAACATTTTTTCTTGTGAGGGGAGTTGAGATGTTATTTCTTTAAAGCACGCTTGGGTGATCGCACAGCCAAACCTTAGTATAAAGCATTGTTGTTTCTTGGAGGGCGACGCCTTTGTCAGTGACCTTTGACCCATCTGATTGACAGGACTACGACCTGAGCCAGCTCCAGCAGCCAGACACAGTCGAGCCCGACTCCATCAAGCCCGTGGGGATCCGGCGCCTCGATGAGAGACCGATACACCCGGAACCACAGTATCCAGTCCGGTCGGCCGCACCCCATCCTGGTGACATTGGCGACTTCATCAATGAGGTAAAACGGCAAATTTATTGGAAATATTCAAACCCATTGGAAGTGTTGTTTTTCACACGTACCTGGAAATTTGTTGCTGGGTTGATGGAGAATTCTCACACACGTGTGTGTGGATATTTTTAATGTCATTTAGCTGTTTAAGGTATTAATTTGAAAAAGGGAATACTGGAGCTGGGTGCAGCTAAGATGAAATTTGATACATGTATTAAAGTGAAGCCAATAACTTGAAATCAAGCATCAAATATTACGATGTTTTTTTTTTCCGCCTTTTTAATTTGCCATCTTGAAGGCCCCTTGCTGTGAATTCTGTCTACTCAATTTCTTCTGCAGCAAAAGCACTGAAGGAGGAATTTAATATCTTAAATAGGGGCAGACTAAACTACACGCTAATGAGATTAGTGAGAGACACAGTTAAATTAAATTGGTAAAGAATTAAACACTCACTATGTCAGGAAAACCTAAAGTAATTATCCCTGATCAAAATGGCAGGTTGTCTCAGATTAAACCCCTTGTCCATATGCGATTGCACGTTCTACATTCTTAAATATAATTTGCCAAGAGAAGGTTCTGGTCGAAGCATGATGCAGCCTACATATTTCCTTGTTGTTGTTGTTGTTTTTTTGTTTTGCTTTCATCAGATGAACAAGGATAATGTATTCACCCCGCTTCAAACATTATCATCTCTTTTAAGCGTTCGCCCGTTTATTTATTTCGTTTCTGTGCATACGTGCGTCTGAACAAGTTCTCGTTTCGCAGCAGGACGAGGGCACCCCCCCCCTGCATTTTTTTTTCCCTGAGAGCACCTAATGGAAACTGACGAGATGTGAGTTTGCTGGACTCACATCGCAGACTCGTGCTGAACATACTGCGGTCGCCCGGGGCTACCATACGCTCCAGCCATAAGTGATCAATATTTAAACAAAAGGCATGTATTTTTCACCAGCTTAAACAGACAAGAAGTGGGTCTCTCGGCATCACAAAAGCATTTGCAGAATATCGCCGACTATTTTGATTAGACCAATTTTGCAAAAAATTTTTTTTCCAAGAAATAATAAAAAAGGCATTTAATGGACTGGTTCATATTAGTCTTGGACTTTTTAAAAGGCTTCAAAGTTTAGATGAAGCTCACTCCTTGGCCTGTTCTCCTCCCTTGTAGCACAAAGCCTTTCTCTCCACGCTGACCCAGAAGTAGGTTCTTCAACTGTGTCTTCACAGCAGGCCTTGGCTGTTCTTTCTTACCCTCACAGCAGACGTGAGTTCCTACCAGCAAATCTTAGACTGCCTTAGCAAGGGCTCCACTACACCTCAGCGCCACGGAGCCCGGCAATCTAGAACAGCTGCTGGAAGGCTGTGACGCTTTATTGCGTAGCAGGCAGCACGCTCGGTGTACCGTCAGGGTATTAGGTCGAGTCCCAGCGGGAGGAAGTACATTTAACGTTCATTCCAAACCATTTCAGGTGACTAGTGATGGAAGCACATGTCTACAGAAGGTTTAACTGACAGTTTTATACATTTTTATGATTATTTAATAAATGTAACATGGCATTTAAAAGAAAAAAAATATGAAGTCAGAAGCAGCTGCTGGTCCTTGAAGGCGTGGGGGGTGGGCGAGCACCTTCCTTTTTGACACTTCACATGAAATGCCCCGTGAGAAGAGTGCCGCAATGTTACGCAGACAGGAGGGCCGGCCCAGCTGGCGCGAAGAGCGAGCGTGAATGTAGGACTTCGGACCGGGCCGTTTCTTCTCCATTATGTGGACGGAGACCGGGGCCATCCCAGAGGTCACTCGCCTGGTTCTCCGACCCATTACACTCCGTCTGTGAGGTGTTATGGCAGCTGCCGCTGTGAAGTGAGAGGCGGTAACAGAATGAATGTGCAAGCTGGTCTACATTGATGCTCCACCCCCCACCCCCCCAAATCCACAAACACGTTCTGAGTGTTCTTTTTGGTCCACAAGCATCGCGTTATTAACGTCCCCAGCATACGTGCAGAAACGTGTAATTATGCATGCAATTATATCCAAGCAATGTTAAATTTCCTGTCGGCATAACAACATCGATTTCCGTTTCCTTGCCTCGCCTCCTTGATATCGCTCGTGCGTCTTGTGGGAAGAAGCGCAGCTAGCACTGGCACGAAGCGGCTGCATCTTTGCAATGTAGAGAGCATCGAATACTTTGACATCACTATGAATACGATCCCACTGCGGCCGGAGACGTGCCTAGCCGGGTCTGCTCTACCATAGGCGTCCGTAGAGAGAGAGGCAATGGCTCTTGCTGTAATGAATGACCCATCTGTCATATTTAGGATTAAATTATTAGCACTATAGCCTTGAGCAACCATCTAATGAGAGCTAGCAAGTGGAAAATAATTTTTAAACCACAGTGGTGGCTTTTTCAGGCCTTTGCGGGAACACCCGCTCTGAGTCAGATGGTAAATCTTTAATGCTTTCAGAAAAGCTGTTACTTTACAGACCTTCTCTCTGTATTGCTCCATTCCCTGCCATCTGAGGAAGTCCCAGGGCAGCGTTAGGACAGACATGTTAGGTGTTTAAGATGTACGTGGTTATGTTTAGGTCCTGTTTTCTGGGGCATGATTTGAAACCTCCCAGCAGGCGAAAGTGAACAAGCAAAGCCACCTACAGGAGAACCAGGTGCTGTTTGGAATGATTACAAAATCCATCCCATATCTGAGCCAACGCCTCACAGCATCAGCCTTTTATTATAACCCTTGGCATTATATGTATTTTTGGGGCAGATAAACTGGCAGGTCATGTGGCAGCAGCAGGGACATGTGTATCTGTACTCTATGAGGGCCCCCTACCAGCACTTCTCTAAGGCTGTTGGATGGCCCCCCCATGCTTGGGCCCTGGGGAATCAGCATACCCCTCCAGGGTGATGCCGTTGGATTTGAGATCCTACCAGCCACATTTACACAGCTTTGAAAGGGGTCAAAAAACTTAGAAATTCCAACTAATGTGCTTAATTGTACCATAACTGTAAATTTAAAGGCCACCATTAACACATTTGTAACAGGCACGCATCAAATATAAGATCCTGACACTTCTGACTCCTGACACATGTTCAAGTCCATCAGTGGGACTGCTCCAGGTTACCCCCATCCCATTCTCTGCGGTCTGCTAATGGGAAGAGACTGATTGCATCCCTAGTAAAGACTGGTAAACCTAGGCTCTTTTCATCTTTGGTACCTATATGGTCGAATGAGCATCTTCTTTCTTTGAGGACTTCATCATCCGAAAGCAACTGAAGACACGTCTTTTCAGGGAGCACCTCAGAACTTAAACTCTCACCTTTATCATCTCTGCTTCCTTTTACTGCATTGTCGCAAGGCTGCTTGTTTGCACATGTTTTTCTAGTTTATACAAGGCTTACATTTTACATGTTTAAGCTTTTCCCTTTACTTGTATGACGTGTGTGAGAATTGCTTGACTTAGTTGTGTGCACTTTGATGATAGGACAGCACTTACTGTTAGTTAGATTCTCTGATACTGTTTGACCTCGTTCGTGCCATGCCTATGTACTATTATTCATTGTAGGTTGCTTTGGACAAATGTGTCTGCTAAATGAATAAAATGTAAACGTAATTTATCGCAATGCTTTAATATTTGTGAAAATATAGCAGGGAACATAGAAAACTACGTAGCAAGTATATCGAGCACTACCAACAGATTGAGCACAGCCTTTCAGCTTTTTCATTTTTTTAACGATTTACCTTGTAGGGACTCAAGGCCGCAGACAACGACCCGACAGCCCCACCCTACGACTCGCTGCTGGTCTTCGACTACGAGGGCAGCGGCTCCACGGCCGGCTCCTTGAGCTCGCTCAACTCATCCAGCAGCGGGGGCGACCAGGACTACGATTACCTCAACGACTGGGGGCCCAGGTTCAGGAAACTGGCCGACATGTACGGCGGGAGCGACGACTAACGGCAAGAGAACGCAGTTAAAACGAGTAAATACGGAGAAAAACACACGCTGTCGTTTCTTTAAGTGGCACGCGGACTTTTGAAAACCAATATTCCCGACGAGAGATCAAAACGACGACCGAAAAAAAAAATTATACAGAGAAAGAAGCTAGGCTTAATGTTGTTGTCTACTCGCACGTTTGCTTGTTAAAGGCTTTTGCCTAGTCCGCAGTTCAAATCGAGTTCCGAGAGCCACACTAGTGGATTGTCAGCTTGGTCGCTCAGTTACACTTGAATTTCACAGTACAGAAGCACTGGGATTTTATGTGCCTTTTTGTACATTTTTGGAACCGAATGATTAGTTTTACGTTCAAGGCTTTAAAAGGGTACTGACTCTTGAGTGATTTCCGAACTTAAGAAAAACGTGTCGAATCGTTCGCTTCTACATGCTGTTGTTTTTTTTTTCCCTTTGGTTAAAATCGTTCAGCCGTTTGTTGAAAACGATTATTTAAATTTAATAAAGTAACTGCAAAGTGAGAGACCAATGAAGGAGTACATTTCAAGAGAAGAAGCAGCCACAGAGAGAGGTGTACAGTTTGCTTCATCTATTTCTTCTTTCACTAAAAACAAAAATTAAATAAAACAGACATTTGCAAATGAAGGGAGTCATAAATCCTAATTTTGTAGAGAAATATTTGATTTTCTGGAGTGGTGTAGTATTTTACACAAGTGTTTCTTTTGATGCTCTTCCTGAGTCGACATCATTTTTTTTATTTTTATGATTTTGACTTCATTGTATAAATGTGTGTACATAATTTTTCTCTCTCTCTCTCCCTCTCTCTCTATCTCTCTCTATCTCTCTCGTCAGACTTTAAAGAAACGAATACAGTTCAAAACTTGTATATGTATAATTTGGACAACAGATGGAAGTTTTGCATGTTTTTATCTTTTCACTATAAAAACGTATTTCAAAAATTTATTTACAAAAACAGACATTTCAAAACAGGGTGACGTAACGAGTAGAAGGTAAGAGAGAGTCTTTTGTAAAAAATAAATAAATAAATAAAAATAAAAATGCAAAATAAATAAATCAGCACAACTGTTTGAATTTTTACCAAAAATGGGGTGTTTTGCCAATGTTGACACTAATAACTAAAACAGCTTTAAGAGTGAAATGGTTTTATCGGAAGCCATGTGCCCAACATGTACCGATACACAACATTATACATCTCTGACCCCAGTCATCTGAATAAAATGCTAATTTTTGAGCCAGTGAGTGTTTCTGTGTTTCCCCCACGACTGGTTTATGGCATTCAGTAATCGGGTTGACAGCCTGTGAAAGTCGATCAGGCCGTGTGCAAAGAAAAAAAATCAGGAAGTAACTCAGGAAGTAACGTGCAGATCTAGAGGCATTTCCCTGCACAGCACCATGAGAATGTGGACAAAATCGGACCTCTTGTTCACCGCAGACATGAACTTTGAACTTTTGCTTAGCGTGTGGCCCAAATGATTTGCTGTTCTCAGGGGTCGGTGGCATCATGACCGAGAAAACCTCTCATCACCCTGCTGACAGCATTGCTTTTCTGTTACTAAACAGGGAATCCAGAACCATGTGAATTTCCCTGAAAGCCCCACCCCATCACCCCCCCCCCCTCGAGTCACCCTAAAAAACCCCCTCAGTTTTAATGTTCCTTTACGCCATGCAACAGTACAAAATAGAACAAGAGTGAAAGTTCACAATGGAACAAACTAGCTATTAAAAACTTAATGTGGGTGTATATTTGGCCAGCAAAATGAATTAGTACGAGTATGAAATCAATGTTACATTTGAATGGACAAACCACACAATGGCCAATTGACTTTATTTTAATAAATAAATCCATAAAACCCATAAAAACATTTGTCTTGAGTGAGCGGAATTAATAATCACCTTAGCGTTTTCAGGCATATATTGTAATTGAGGGAGTCTTAATTCTGGTCTGTGTAGACCTGATTTAATTAATAATCTGACATGAGGACCACATGATCATTTTCGTGAGAGGTTTCTATAAATGGAAGTTTTTGGGTTTTCATCAAGCCCACCTCTCTTTCTGCTGAGAAATATGCTAATTATACAGCACATCGCACAGGGATTTGTCCTAGTCATTTACGGAGAATGAGAATATGGCTTTTCGCTAATTTAATTTACATCAGAGAACATTTGTGAAGCAGTGTTCCTTCCTTTTAATTGGTTTCTAAATGAAAGTTAGCGACTCAAGAGCGCTGAACGTCAAACCACGGCTGAGTTACAGAATGTTTGTTGTTTAAGGCTGGGTGCAAACGGAATGATATTTTGACCTTGTTTAACTGTCCAACATCGACATGGTGCAGTTTAACATATTAGAGGGCTGTTTTGTCCAAAGTGAAATACACAGCATTTGGTTTTACCCAAAGATTTTCATTATACATGAAAGTTGCAGTGAAAGAGAAAAGGACGTTTTTTGCTTGATATGCTACACAGAGCTAATTCGGTGTTAATGCTCTCATTTAGCAGTGATTATTTAATGCACAATATTTGATTAAAATACTTTTCTCTCTGCAAACACAACAGCAAAATTATGAATAGAGCTTGTGCATTGCGTTTCCATGGTTTCCAGGTAAGATGTTTGCATGACCTTCAGGATTATAAAACGCCACCCAGCTACCTGTGTGTAAGAGTCATACCAACATAGCGGAACAAACACTGGAACATTTGGCTCTTGGTGCTTCTGTAAAAGCGAGTACATTTCGAGACAGCTGATGACGACGCTCTTAAAGCCGTAGCCGGTGAGAACTCGCCAGTGGATGAGAACCGACACAGCAGGCCTGTCGGAGTGACTTAAAATGTGCAGTCCCTTTTTCCGATTCCATTCTGAGAATAAACGAATGCGGTACAAAAAAAGGCATACATGAATAAATAAGGAACGCCGAGCCAATGTTTCAGCCCCTGGCAAAGTGGTAATAAGGCTCCCAGACCAGCTGCTTGGTGTCGGTTCTGGGAAGACCCTTGCCAGGAGACGCAGAAACCCGGTCAAGATGTGTGGAGGACCAGCACACAAGGGGGGGGGGGGGAGTCGTGCCTTGGCCGTGAGCATCTCCAAGGGCGGTGGCAATGAGTCTCTCCACAGGAGAGCACTTCGTGCGACTGCTGATGAAGTGGTTAGCGGGTCGAACGGGCGGCTCCTGGCCGTGCGCTCGACTTCCCAGAACCCCCTGACCCACCCCCCCTGGCCGAGCGATAATCCCCCTGTTTTTCAACCTTTCTGGTACAGATAACCATCTATTATTCTAGCTCCATCTTTGTTGGCCTTCGGTTGGGCGTTTCCTTGACGATTTGCTCTGTGAAGCCACGGGTCTCCATCCAGTGACTGGGAAAAGATTGACATGCAGTAGGGTGAGTGCCTTTAACAGTAACAAACACAAGGTCATTTGGTGATGTCACAGACAGAGTTGGTTATCCATTGACAGTATTATGGTTTTTGTGTTCTCACTTTTTTTTTTCCCTGTCCACTTGCACCAAGCTCTAACCCCATCCTCCCTTCGCCCACAGTGGTATGCAACGTGTATAACATTCTGACACCAAAAACAAACTGCTTTAAGTGACTGAAGGAAAAGGGTACTTATTCATGTTTCTACTCAATATCAAAACGTTGTAATGGTGCTGTTAATGTAATCGATCGTGTTTGGAAACCGCAGGGGAATAAAAGTGGCAACATAGCGCTGCCCCAAACAAAGGTCAGATTTACATTACAGATACGGCTGCTTCTAAAAAACACTGGGCTAAAGTCAAAACGAACAAAACACAGCAAAACAAACAAACAAAACTAGAACATAACTGAGACATTCCTTAGCATGTGGAGGAAAGCCAAACAAACATGCATGCACAGTCAGTGTGAGGGTCATTCATCTGGTATGCTACCCTGCCGTCTTCACGTATGCTAACACTTGCATCGTTATTTTAAATGTCTTCTTTCAGAGGAAGCCTGTAATAATTACGTAAGGCAGTCTTCCACAAGATTACAGCAATTTTAATTTACTTTTCAACGACCTATTCTTTTTCAGCGTTGGCATAGATGCCCTGCAACCTTGCAGCAATTTCAGTAAAATAAATGCACGGAACATTCTGGAACACAGACGTGTGGACTGTAGCTTCTCTGCACCCCTGGAGAGATTCCATTCAGGTTTATCACCAAGGGAGACAATAAAAGAAAACAAATGCAGTAATGACTAATCAAGTAATGCTAATAAAATATGGCAGCAATCTAATTTAGTAAATATGTCACATTATCTAAATTGTCAGATTATTTATTTGGTTATGTTCAAAACGTTACTTTTGGGATATTTTGAAATGAGAAATATGTTTACTCCTTGCTTTAATTTCTGAAACCAAATCAGCTTTGATGGAGAATAAATGTAGCCCATTCAAACTGGGAATAATTTTCCTTGTTATTATAAAATTTGTCTTGAGATGCTGTCAGATTAATTTCATTTCACACCAATCACTTCCCATTGTTTTGTAAATCATAATCTGTAGTTTGTAATCTGAGTAATGGCCATTGTATGGCCATCAAGGCACGTCACACTCCCGTCTTTGTGTTCCCACAAAATTTGCATGCATATTAAAAAGGACATTAAACGCTCTCAAAAATAATAATAATAATAATAATAAATATACTTTACATTTCACAAGGTTTCTACAATGCCTACAAATTCCTCCACATAGACACTGAAACTGATAAAACACATTTTCATTCATGTTTCAGTTTATTTCTCTCTGAATGGAGAAAAAAGAAAAACGTCAAGGAAATTGACCGCTGTTATTTCGGCCATGTCAGATTTAATTCGGGGAACAGTATCTTTTCACGGTACATTTATACTGAGTTTGCAAGCTCTTACTGTGGTGTGTCAACGTTTGTGGGTTTTCTGGTATTCTCTGTCAACAGTCTGGGCTGAGAGGCATGTTCAGTGAGCATCATTGTGCTGTTCTTCCTGGGTAGATCGCTGCTCTGTCGAGTAATGCACACAGGGGCACCGTACAGGGGTGGAAACCTACGATGGTGCCAAGAGCCCGGGACAGACAGGGGCTCTCAAAAATGAAAACATATAACATCTTAACATAGCATCCCAGGAAACAGGTTACATTTCAAAACCATTCACTAACATTCCCAGAATGTCAAGAACATTCTGGGAATATTAGTGAATGTTCTGACAGTGTACCCTGTTTCCTGGGATACACAGCTGCAGCTAAGCTAAATGTGTCTTGAAGTAAGACACAGCCAAGGAGACTGAAAAGGACAGCGTTTGTTACTGAAAACATAAAACGAAATAACAGCGTCATCTTGTATTCCGAAAGGTACGCTTTGTAGATATCGACTCGGGGAAGGTCGTTTCCTATCAGGAACTGGGAAACGTATTAGATATCAGACCCAGGAAAGAGAACGTGTGACGCGATGTGTGTCAATGGAGGCATACGGAAACTCTGCTTGTGCGTTTGCATTCAGTGCAGGTGGAGGTCGTGGAACTCCAGCACTTGAATGGAGTAGGAACTTTCTGCTGGAGATGTTAACATTGAGAGGAAGTCCATGCTTAATTTATTTTACACTTCATGCAGCATTGCTAGTACTGGGTAAAAAGGTACTGGTCTTCTTTTTAGTCCTGCTTTTACAATAAAGTCTGGGTCCCATCTCCATGTACAGTAAATAGGTGGACACCGTCAGGCCACAGTCAAACCCACGTGTTGAATATAAGATGGGGCTACAGGCTTTAAAAAACCCATGCAAAACAGAAATCACAGTCATGTATGCTCTCTTTATTTCACAGCATGGAGTGTCTTCATCTCACCATTGGATATCAAAGGAGAGGCGCCCCCATGGTCCAGCCGCATTTGTTGGACTGGTAGTGGTGGGGGCCAGGGGGGTGGTAGTGAGTGGTTCTAAAAAGTGGGACAGTGATCTTCCAGAAAAACCAAATATTATCTCCCGACTGACTGTGCAGAACAATATTAAGCCCACAGACAACGCTGTGTGTCTTTTGTCTTCTGCTGTAACAAGCCTGAGCTGAGCTGCACTTTCACCAAGTGTGTCCACCAAGTCCCCAGACGTCTCCACACATAGTGTTAGGCTTAGAGAGGTGCATAGTGGACCATGGTATGAATGCAATTAGTAAGTGGACTGGTTCCTCTCAGCCAGTGTGTAATTACCTGCCTCAGGTGAAACAACAGGGTCCCAAATTTGCATTTTGTTATGCAGCTGTGTGGCCTGTTTCTCACCCCTCAGAGCATCTGGATCCTAAAACACAGAGGTGTCTGTCTGGCCAGGGAGTTGTGTATATCGTCAGAACAGAAAAGAAACCAGACGAGTGACCCCTCTGATGAAATTTTTTTAAAAAGAAGAATATTTACAGGAATTAAAAAATTACTTTAAAAGCGTGCTTTCTCTTTCAAATGATTTGCTACGGTAGACCTTTTATAACAGAACATGCCTGGTCCTGTTTGGGCCTGTGTGTCCCACCTGAGGTACAGTTACCAAAGGAGAAGCACAACGCTGAGCTTTTGTCTATACACACCAGTTGTCCTTCTTGAAACTTACAGTTAACAGTTATTATTCCAAACACTTTTAAAAATAACTACAGGTGACATTTGCTCCAGCGTTTTCCTTTGAATGCAAAAACGTGTTAAGTGCAGGCGCTGCGTTGGAAGCGGCACGATTCGCTTTCGGCTACAATCGCGTTAAAACACAGAGAGCTGCGGGAGCGCGGATCGGTCCGCGCCGGGGACCTCGCCGCGGCCCATTTGTGTTCTGCTGTCAGGCGCTGAAGACATCCGCCGCATTATTTTCTGCAGAGCCCTTTCTCGGGTAGGTGTGGAAGCCGGCCTCCCGGGCTAATAAAACCATTCTCTTTGAATAGAGGCCAGCTGTGATGGATCAGCTTGCTGTACTCGACACAATGGCCCAGTTGCACCATTGTTCACATGAAAAAGCAGGGCACTGGGTCGACACAGCTCTCCGCCAGCCTCCTCCCCTATTGCAGCCGTCCGTTTGGAAGCAGAGCTCTGCGGCTGTCTCATACGCATCACGATGAACCACCGGGGCCATAAACAGCGAAGATGACCCCACTGAGGCTAACATCACACACGGTTTGTTTTACACCACACAACATGAGCGCTTTGTTTTGTGCGCGGAATTTTCAGCAGAACACTAACTTTTTCAGTGAACTTAATTGTCCAGTCTTACAGCACAAATACAAATAATTCCGCATTATAACGCAAACGGAATAACAAGCCTGGAATGCACAGGTGCAGTACAACGGAATTAGGAACATATTTCATTTCTGAAACAAAACACAGCGTTAGGATTCAGACACGAGCCAATAGGGTATTCTGAACTGAGGCTTTTCCTTTGTTGGTTCATGTAGTTTCAGGAATACCTGGGTGATCGCTGATTCAGATCAATCATCTCGTCCGTCTGATTAGCCAAATTGCACATCAACGACAATGTCTTTATATGTCACTGTGCTGCATATCTAACACTTGTTTCCTGGGTCTGGTTTTGTTTACACTAGCCTGTTGGGACATTTCAGATCCAGCCCTCTCTAGCTCACTCCCCAAAAACTTACCCCGGGGGCCCAGGCTGTTCAGCCGGCGAGAGCGGCTTGGATACAACGTCCGTGTTTCCATCATGATCTGGGACTCCAAGTCAACCCCAATTCCTGCCCCCAGCAAGAAGACCACTCAGCCATGATCACTGGCTCATCTAAACCACCACAGTCATGTGCTGCGGATGGATTTAAAGTATTCCTGCAACTACACAGCTATAACCTGTAATTTACGCTTTTAAAGACATTCCTGACAGTGCTCTACTAGCTCTCCATTCATGGGGTCAGCGAGTCATTTAAATGTGACGTTGATATAAAATTTAATTTGCAATGATAGCTGTTATGTTAGCGGTTTTTTTCCCCCGTGCTGCTTCTCTGTGGAAGTGCTTCTTTCCTGCACATTTAAGCCTCCTGGCTCTGCTCGCTCAGTAAGTGGCTGACAACTGATGCCAGTCACTCAGGATCCGGCCAAGTGCTGCAAATCATTTAGTTAAATCTAGTGGCAGTAAAAACTAAAAATTTTGGTCTTTGAGTCATTACGTTATATTCCCATCCTACGAAATGAAAATTTGGGGAAAAGAAGCATAAAGATCTCTTAATCTTTTTAGAGTTAGACAGAATAGAACTGGAATATTAATAAAAGAATTAGTACAAGATCGTTTGGTGATGTCACAGATTGCCACTTTTTACTCATTACTTGACGTCAGGACTGGGACAGCAGCCTGTGGTGGAATTTCAGCTTGTGGCCTCCCAGTGTTTGATTGCAAAACCATCCAATAGTAACTTTATTTGATTCCATTTGATTCAGTGATTTGATATTAGATGCCGCACAGCAACAGCAACGCTCCAGGGTCTGCCACGGGTGGCACGCGCTCCGTCACGCCTGAGATCCACACTCCAACTCGAAGCCCCGAGAAAACACATGGCTGTGAAATTTGATTCTCAATATTGACCTTATGTCTCAGTATGGTAAGACTTAAAGTTCTTGTGAAAAGGCACATTAACGAGCAAAGGCTGTTAATCTCGAAGGGATTAGAGTGACTTTTGTAAATCTGCGTTGCCAAGGTCGCAAACCCACACACAATAATCCCTATCGCACTCATTGCTGCCTATCAAAGCAATCCGAATTTGTAAAATTTCTGACTTCTTCAAACAGCAGTGCTTTCTTTCCCGTTAGCTGAATGGAGTGGCTGTAGTCATCCGAGGTGTGAAGTGCATTTCCATGGTTACCGGATCATTCTTTTACACGGATGTTTAACTTTTTGAATGCCACAGTCTAGACAATCTACAAATTAATTTTTTAAAATTCTCCTTACATGTTTATTTGTTCATTTTATGCAATTTTTTGCACCAACATACACTCAGTGCATGTTACACAAATTAATGAATTCACATTTTAAAATCTGTACAGTAATAATATCAATGTTCAAATGTAATATTTCAGACTGGAGTAGGTGATAAGTGTACCTAATCACAGAATGTTTGGTGCGAAAAGGTCTTTTTTTCCTGTCACACTGCATTGTGCCCATTTCTGAATTCACAATACATCGCTATATATAGATATACTAGCTTTTCATCTGTAATCCTTTGATTAGTTGAGAGGGTGGAGGCCAGTGTATTCACAGCACACTGTACCTATAATGGAGCTATTCACAGGCAGTCCCACTTAATGAGTGACTCTGAACCCATGTTCCTTTCACAATAATAAAATGTGAATATAAAAGAGGCTGGCTAACGATAGTCTTATTACAATCTGAATGGTAGGAATTTCCAATCAATTGAATTCAGCTAGACATTTTTATACTGAGACATGCTTTGGTCTGTTATAATGGAAAAGCCGAAATAAAACACTAATGTAATACTGGAAATCTAATGACGGGCTTATTACAGTGTGAATAGTCTCAGTCTGTAATCAGCAAAAGTTAGGCAGATGTTTGCTTAGGGATATGCTTTAAAAAGATTTACCAACTCTGGATTGTCACCCGGGCTGATTGTCAGCAGACGTGCTGAAGATGGGGTAAAAGCAGCTCATCTCTAACGATTCATATAACGATTTATTCTTCAGCGCACAAAGGCAGGAGTTACATCCGTTTATTGTTTGTTACCAAGCGCCATTATTTTACGTGCTCCAAATCCGAGTTTAAACACACAGAGGTCACCGTTTATTAACCCCGGCTGACTGCCTCGCGTTATTTAATGATATTTGTTTTATGGCAAAGGGGTGTGTTGTTGACCTCCATCGACCTGGTTAACTACGCTGGCCAAGAGCCTGAACAGTAAACTGACTGTGTGTTTGTGGGAAGGCCTGACGATGGCAAAATAGTCCCAGGATGCGCTGGAATGCGATGAGGTCCGAAATGCTGCCATACTTTATTAGCGATGGGGTCCCTACCACCCCTAGAATCTCCGGGCACTCTGTGTTCCTCATGGCAGTGGGAAGACACCCTTGGCCGGACCTTGGGCATTCCATTAGCAGCAGGGCTCAGCTACGATAAGCATCTGTTTCAAGAGCTGAAGCTGAATCCAGGAATGGTGCACAGACCTTGTAAAAGGTAGAACAAAAAAAGGTACAAGAGCAGTTTGGTATGTTGGCATGTACCGGGTGGAGATAAATAACCAAGATTAAGTAGGAAACATGTGTTTATTGTGTAGCAAAGGGACCTGTAAGATTACCCTGATCTGAAAAAGCTTTACGAACGGGCATGAGAAGCGCTGTTTCCCCCATGTTTGCCTTGTTATGGTTATTAACAGCAGATTTTGCGTAGTTAGCATATTGGAACCAAGAGGTGCTGCCCTCTGGTGGATGGGTGGACTCCTACAAGCATCCATGCCAAGTTAAGGGCTTGTTTTTCCCTCAAGACTGCCAAAGTTGAGTAGAGGCAGTGTAGCAAAGTTGTATTTTAGATGTAACCTACAGCTCATTGTCCAAATGAGGTTGATGTATTGATGCAAATGTAATTGTGTCAGACACAGAGTAGAAATCTAATTTTAAAAGTCAGGCCTTGTAATTACCAAAGTCATGCATTTATCAATATCATCATTTCCTTGCTGGAAAGCTTAGTAGAAGAAAAGACTGATTCAGCGCAATGCTATAGCAATTACACAAGAATCATCAGATGATCACCAGTTTTCTCTGCTTCAGACCAGCATGGTGTTTTGTACTGGCTGCGACTCCGTCGTGTTTTCAAAATTTTAGGGTTCAAAATGTAGGCTGAAGACAGCACAGTTGTATTCTTTCATGATTTTCGCAAGGAGCCGCAAATGCAACATTAACGAATGTGTGAGTTTTTACGACCAGAGGACTCCGGTAAACGGAAACTGTGTTTGATGTGCAACTGAAGGCTTAAGTAGCAGGAGTCTGCAGAGAGAGAGAGACAGAGAGAAGAAAGAGAGAGAGCTGTTTTCACTGGTCTCTCATAGAATTTGTGCCATTTCCTCATACCTAACGATTCTGAAGGGTTTTAGATGAGGATGAAAATGAGGATGAAGTGACAGACAGCCCTTTCCTGGCCCCTTGCCTCCGCCCCTGACTCCCCGAAACTCCCATATTTACAAACAGCACCATACCCCTCTAACCATGACATGTCATATGCTCCATGCATGAAGATATCCTCAGCCCAGCAGAGGGGATGTGTCAGACCCGCCGATGAATTACGGCAGTTCCTTTAAAGCGCAACGTCTTATGAGACGGCACATGCGTCAATATGTAATCTGCGGTGACATTTTATTTGTGCTTAAGTGACAAAATTAAATACTCTCTGTGTATTCCCCCTGAGAGTATTTATAATGACAAAGCAAGGAGTAGCGGATTTTTCTGTCAAGCACGGCTGTGAATGTTCTTAAGTGGAATTGTGCCACACGCAGTCAAGTCTGAAGGAAAATAGAGCTGGGCTTGACATGTTTATTGATGTGCATTTGGTATTAACACGAGTTGAACCTGTCTCACACACACACACGCGCACACACACAGTCGATCTCCCATACATTTAAATACTCCAAAGAGACAGAGCTTCTTTGAATTCAGATTGGAGAGAAGTCTCAGAAGTTTTACTGCGTAAAAATACGTCGTCCTGATGAATTTCAAATGACCTTTGTCTTCAGATACGGGCTGAGCAAGGCAAGCTTTGCAGTTACGAATAAACAAACAGGCAAATATGCTCATCAAAGACATACAAGCCTTTGATGCATTTCAGCAAACTATAAAATAAGTAAGCAAGTGTATGAGGGGGGAAGTACAGCATTTAATATCCTGTGAGAAAAAAAAAAACGCAACATTTTTTTTTTTTGTAGTGTTTAATTCAGGGCTTCTAAACTCCACTTCTTGAAGACTGCATGCTGTGCTAATTTTTAGTCAGATTTGGCTACTAATTGCTTTAATGGATAGTAAGGCACCTCACCTAGGGATTCAGCTGTAAATCAAGTGTTAATTAAAATGTATTTTGAAACCTGCTGGATTCCAAGAGTCAGCAGCTGTATGTGTTCTTCACTGCGTAGAGTTGAATTACCATGTAAAGTTTGAAGTAGGTGTCCACAAAAAAAAAAAATTATGTAATTTCATAAATATGCAAATGTTTGTATGGATATGGAGGGGTATGTGCTGGAGCTGTTTATACATTCTCAGACTGACACTTGACCTTTGCAATCTAAGGCACAGTGTTAAGCCATACTGTAGTCGTTAAGAAACGTATTATAGCGTACTCAGGAGGAGTGCTTTTACGCACCAACCCCCCTCCCCCAAGCTACTGCAACGCCGCTCGTGTTCACCTCTCTGTCTCTGTTAGGTCAACAAAATGAAGTCAACCTTCTTTTTCCTTCCCCACTTCCTGTGGAAGTTGTTCAGATGTGATGGATGGCTTTTGGTTGGGATCATTAGCATTTCATCATCAGTTACCAACAAAACCATTTGTTTGGCTAATTAAAATATGCTACGATTGCAAAGTTGATATGTGAATGTTTTGTTGTGGGGGCATTAACAAAAGCTGGGGGGGGGATTTCTGGGAGGGGTTACAGATAATGCAGTTCTGAAGCCATTGAGGAACAAAATCAATAAGCTTGTAGTTTTTTGAATGTGTATTATCTTTCTGAATCTTTCTTCACACTTATATTGAAGGTTCACTTTATCCAGTACATTTTTTATACAAGAATTCATACACATGTATCTGTGTTGTTCTTACATATCACATCATCTGTACCATGCTGCCAAAATTACACCTAATATTATGTAAATCAGGCAAATACTAGTGATTTTACCCTTTTCTTTAGCTAGTGCTTACTGTTTATTTATATGTTAGCTGGAAATCTGCATTCGGTGACTATTTGTTTTTGTGTTTTAATGACAGTGGGACTGCAAACGGTGTGGAAACTCAATTAACTTTAAAGACATTATAGCAGTTTTGTTTAATGCTGACTCATTGGAAGTGTCCATTATTCAACATTTTCAGTCTGTTCTTATTTCGAGGGCTATTCCAAACGAGGCAGAAGGACATCTTCAGACTAAGCTCAAAGCTTATAAAATAATTTTTTTCTATCAGAAGATATATTCTTCCTCATTGCCTCTTTAGAAAATTGAGGCAATGTCCACAGTAACACTGTCTTGCCATGCCCCTTCGTTAATCGCCTCCAGTTGTTTCATTGTGGACTATAAACACAATTCAGACAATACCTCTCTGTAACGTGTTATGCACTATGCTGAGTGTGTGTAGCTCCAAACAGCTGCTGTTTGCTTACCTTTGCGGTTTACCTCTAGCCATCACCTTACCTGCCTTCCTCTTAGTTTTCCCATGCTACACCTCTGTGTTGGACTGACCCTCACCGATAAATTACCTTCTGCCCGGGCTCCTGACCTATCTTTATGTTTGCTGATTTTGCCTTGGATAAGCTGTGCTTAGAGGATCCAGCCTCCCCGTGCTGTATCCTGAGTGTGACATCTTTGGTCAGTTACATCTGGATAAGTTGGCATGTAAAGCTACCATATTACACATTACAACTATACTGAAAGGGACTTTTAAGGTCTTGTCACCTACCATACTTCTTTAACTGTTAATTTTTTGGGGTGGCAGCATGGCTCAGGGTTTAGCACTGCTGTCTCACACCCCCAACATTGGTGGCTCATAGCCCATGCCCACCTTGTGTGTATTTGTGTGTGTGTGTGTGTGTGTGTGTGTGTGTGTGTGTGGAGCTTGCATGTTCTCCTTGTGTTTCATGGGTGTCCCGTCACACTGCACAGATGTGTTGTAAGGTCAGTAGTGTTTCTTAAGTGCTCTGAGTGTGTGATTGTGCCCTGTGATGGGAAGAAATCTGTTTCTGGAGAACCAGCAGGCACTAAGAAGAGGGAATTCCTGAGGTGTGTCTGATTGAGCACTCCTAGGCATGGACTACATCTTTTATGTATATATAAATTTTTGAAAAATCCTACAGACAGTAAACAAAAACTGATCGAAGCAGCGTGTGGTTTTCACCTGCGATTCTGCCTTCGTGTCAAATTCACGCAGTCACTGAGTAACCAGCACTCAAAAAACACAGAAGAACTTTAACACACTTCTAGAAATAACACACGCGATTTTTATTATGGCTTTTTTCACACGTTTTGACATGAGATGCCAGTTTTCAAATTTTCCATTTATTCAAGTTTTTGATCTAATGAGGATTATGCGTGGATTCTCTGTTCTTCTTTTCTCTTACATATCTTCTCTCCTAATAATAATTTCACTATTCACCTTGTCTTGGTGCATAAAGAGGCTTTATGCTCGCTGATTCTAATCTTGACCTAAGAGGAACGCCCCAGAATCATTTAAAGAGGCAATGTGTGTGTGTGTGTGTGTGTGTGTGTGTGGGGGGGGGGGGGGAACAACAAAAAAGAATTTTTTTTGAATTTTGAGGGGTTTTTTTATGGCAAGAAGGGTGGTTTGGTTAA
>JABJVR010000065.1:2115656-2138337 GCA_025773905.1 Chitala chitala
GGAACGCCCCCGCCTCACTGAACGAGGCCCCGGGTGGGTGTCTGTGCGGGTGGGCGCGTGCGGGGGGGGGGACACACTACAAAAGCATGGATTTCAAATAGTCTGGGAGATGATTACTCATCCTATGCCCTTGCTATTGCAGTGTTTCTCGGTTCATTTTTCATCGCTGAGAGGAACATTCTGATAAATCATGCTTTATAATGAAGGAGAGAAACTCCGGTTGCGTCTCTCCGCTCCCCAGCAGTCATTTGTCTCTTAATCATATCAGGGCTGGGTGATTGTCTAACTGGTCTAACAAACCGCTTCGCAGATTCAGCATATGCTCGGTCCTCCGTTCCGTGGGCTCGTGCTGCAAAAGTAAAGTTAACTCCTTGTGCGCGCGAGCCGAGTCCCACGCGCAGTGATTAATCCAGCCGCCCAGGTGTTAAACAGCTGTTTATAAAACAAAGACGGAACATCAAACGCTTTGGCAGACCTGGGCATCGTACGGCCCGCAAGCCACACCCGGCCCTTTGCCTGTCCCTGACCGGCTCGTGCTAAGTCATTGGGAAATTAGGAATTGAACAAAAATAGTGCACTTTATGCAACCTCGATGCCTTTATTTTGAAGTTGACAGATTTATTTTATTATTATTTTATTTTTTCAATTTACGCACGGTTGGCGTGCCTGCCAACATAAGCAAGCTGCTGGTGAACAACCGTTTACGAAAGATGCTAGTTGACTGTCACCCTCAAAAATGCCAGCTCCTGTTAAAAAAGAAAGGTCGATGCAGAATGTAGAGTTTTTAACAAGACATGAACTTCGAATTATTTATTTCCTTAAGTCAAAGGTAATGCCGTGTGCTTAGTGTGTGGAGATCAGATTGCTGTGTGTAAGGATTAGTTTGAATCGCCATTACAGTGCGGTGATTAGACTACAAGCAGAATAGCAACAGCACTTTGTATAAAGTTAATTTAATGCTGTTCTTTGAAATCCTGCATATTTTGTTCAAAATTGTTCTTGTCATTCTTAATTAAATATTGATTTGATGTTGGCTTTTATACCATGCCTGTTTCATATTTTCATTGCCCAATCGTAATATCTACTCTTACCTGTAGAAGTTTATCCAAACTATACAATTTAAAGCTTTTTAATAGTGATAAAATGAATATTAAGCAGAATTGAATTCAGCCTATTGGCCGGAACCCCCCACAACAGTGCCAGTCTCTTATACGGCTCCTTGGCAAAATTAATTGCCCACCCCTGGTGTTTGGTGACCCATCACATCGCTGTCATGAGCCAGCAGCATACATTGAAACTGTTTTCCAGATTTTGGCCTGGGGAAGTCAGTGGATTTTTATTAACTACTTAACTAAGGGATCAGTCAGAAAAACAGTTAAATAACACAACAATCCATTTTCTCCAAGACGCAGCAGTATCCTCTGAAAGTGTTTACACTAAACGATTCACCTTGTTCTTCATAATTATATGCAGAATTTCTGTATTCCTTGAAGGGAATTCAGGCAGCTATGCCGTAAAACTTACAAAATCATAAAACTGTAATTCTTTTGTGATGCAGAGAACACAGGTTCTGTATCCTCACTGAAATTAAGAAACACGGTATGCAAATTAATCACGGGGCCCTTTCTGGATTCAACTCGCATTTAATTCTGCTTATCCAACTGAGGTCCTAGTGTCCTTAGAGAAATAAGTTACAAATTTGCAGGACTGATTTTGCATCTAATAGTGAGCACTGTAAAATATGAGCTTTTTTTGCATTACGGCATGATGAATGTTCTCAGTATGCACATTGAGCTTGGAGAATGTAAATGCGCAGACGGCATTTTCGGTTTATAGCGATAAACAATAGTTAGCAATGGCCATTGCTTATCTGTACAAATTTGTCCCGTAGCAATAGGGAACAGGGCTTAGCTGACACCCATGCTAGTTTAATTGTACTCAGGCTGACGGTCTAAGGCTGGGTGAGAGATGTTTGCAGAGTCATTGCGATCCTCCCGATCTGTCATGTGGAACACCCATCCGTTCAACACCCGTCCGGGTCTCAGCTCCGGTAGCGTTTTAACAGCCCTATTGAACGCAGCGCTGCTTCCATCTCTGCCAGGCTTATTCGAGTCGTCATTTCCCTCTCAAGATTAAGTCCGCTGAATAAAGCCGCTGATTATTCAACGTGAATGACTCTGTAGACAAAAATGAAATCCGGGAGCACTAACAGAACCGCCTCAACCCACATGTCCCCATTTGGTTAATGCTTAAAATGCTTAATTAATCTCTTAATGTGTCCATTTCCTGATGAGCAGCACATTTTATGAATTGCACATTCGCAAATGTAGCTTTTGTGGTGAATGCGAGTTCACTGAATCGTTTCATTCTCCCACTCCCTTCTTTTTTTTTGATAGTCTAGACACATCCTCCACGCTTGACATGCCAGTAACAGATGAAGGCATCCCAGTTGCTCATAGATTGCTGTCAAACTGTTGATAAGAGTTCCCTCTGCAGAGTGCGGCATGAGCGTCTGTTCACTTAGTCAGGAATCTCAAACGACTAGGGAGTCGCCAAGATCACGCTGACTAATCCATCTAAAACTCCAAGCATTCTTCAATTATGGAGATGCGTAACAAGAGAATCAGCAAAACGCTTGAAACAGTGATTTCAAAATTATTTAACATTTCATTTACAGTTTGATGGAAGTACAGGAAAAAATTATCTGATATTGTCTGTCAGAATTGACACCCTTACATTTTTGCCAGCACTTGCTGCCATTGCTGTCACCACCATTAACATCACAGTCTCACTGACAACTTACTTTTTATTAAATATATTCTTCCCTACCTAATAACCCCCTGCCCTCCCCCACCACCTCCCCGCTTCTCGTTCCTCTTGGGCAGCCTACTTTCTGCAAAAACTTCTTTTCTGCCTTCCCTACAAACATACATACACTCCTTAGCTGAAAAAAAATCCAAGCAGAATTCTCCAGCGCTCTCATTTCTGACCCACGGTAACCGTGGCAACACTTTTGACCTTATGCCGGGCTCCGCAAGAAACATCAGTACACTTTCTTATTCAGGAAGCACAACAGATGTGTGTTCGGCCTCGGTCTCAACCTGTGTTAGGCAGCGCTTAAAATCACACCTGGACGCTCACGCTAAATTAACCCCCAGAGACTGGGGCATTTACCGATTTTTTTCCCCCTTTAGTTTTAATCTGCCATAAACATAAAAAAGGCAGCAATTCCTTTTATAGCCATTGGAAGCCAGGGGAAAGTATATGACTTTTTAATGCTATAGATGGTACCAATATCTGTGGGATTTGTCTCAGCAGTTTCACTTGGTCTCAAACTGTAGGAGACCATTGAGACTCAATGTGGCGTGATTATGAATTCTGCCCGCACAGAACCCTTGGGCAATTTCAGGCACAATGTACAACGAGATGACATGCCCGCATCCCCCAGGCGCGACACAAAGTTACCGCTATGCGATAATGGAGAGGAGAGGGCTGGATGCCTAAGATGATGTTAAAAAAAAAAAAAAACAACAGGAGGGATACATGTGCAGGCGCCTCTGAGTAAATTCGGTATGGGTAACCTGTGTGAACAGGTCAGTGGTGATTAACTTTAGCCTCTTGTATGAGGCTGGGAGGGTTTATTTTTTTCTCAGTTGTTTCTAGGATTCATCGTGTTGGCAGCTGGTTGTTGAGGGGTTGGGGGGGTATTCCATTAAAGATGGAAGAACAACATCTTCTCCCACAGGTGATGCTGATGTTCAGCTGTCCTCGGTTTAACCAGAATCCGGAGTCGACGTCTAGACCCCCCCCCTTACCTGGGACACCTGGGTCTAGTGGGATGCTGTGAGTCAGGAAGCATTGGGGGTGTGGTTTGCTTTTCTCTGTCCACCATCACCTGCTCTGCTAGTTTCTCTAGGTGAGGTGGGGGGGAGATGGGAGGGGTCAATACTTTTCGAAACACAATTGACTTGTCTTTAGTTTTACATTAACTAAACCTCCAAAATAAAACATTAACATTTGTATCGTGCGATCATTATTCTGATTTCCTAAACTTTGAATGTGATGGGATCCATATACGAAATATTTTGTGATTGTATTTTACATTTTACTTTGAACAGGAAAAGGCTCCAGGTCACCCGTGACCCTGCAAAGGATAAGTGGTTGGGTAATGGATGGATGGATTTTCAGTGGAATTAAAATGAAAAATGAATTATGTGAAAGAAAAACACCTAAAAACGTTTCAATCTATAAATAAACAGAGACTGCACATTCTACAAAATCTGCTGTCATGTTTTGTTTCTAATTAGGCAAAATGTGAAAAGAAGTAAATATAAATGTGTTGTTTTCATTACATTTTAAAATAAAAAGACATGCTTTTGTGGGGGATGCGCTTTGTTATGATCTGCGAAGCCTTTGGCCATGAAGACGGTTCATTTCCTGTTACCTCTGCTTATCTTTCAGATCTTCCATATTACATCTGAAGAATAGAGTCTGGCCTTCGACGCGTGCCGTGGGACATCGGTGAAGTGCTACTAAATTTGTCACGCCAATGCGTGTGTACGAGATAAGAAGGGTGCAGTAAATGCCCTGGATTTTATTTGAGTTTCAGGAAAGAAAAACTTAAATGGTGAAATATTCGGATTTGAACACTAGCATTAGAAAAAGATATTGTTTGTATCTGGTTTTGAACAGGCTCTAACAAAGGTCTGGTGCTAATACTGTATATTAGATTTAAAATTTCCCTAAAATTTTAACTAGGTTGATTTACCAAATAGACCAGCACTGAGAAATCTGGTGTATTACCTTGTCTGCACCGTTGGTTTTGTCTTTTCTGTTTGGCCCCTGTGAGTTTCCTTACTTGTCTGTCACAGCTATAACGCTCATCATATATAGCAAAGTAGAAGAGCAGCATTCTCAAATGTACTCATTTTGTCATTAAAACGTCTGTGCGGGTGAGGCTTATGGAGCAACTACAGGGCACTCATCCTGCAAATTGTTTTCGGATGAAAGAGGAAGAGCGCCCCATTCTGAGAAACAGACCAGAATAAGTAATAAGCTTGATGGATACGCAGAAGTTTACTAAGCATGGGGGTTGTTTGCTCTGTGGTGGGTTGGCGCCCCACCCAGGGTGTCCCCTGCCCTGCGACCTGTGCTTCCTGGGATGGGCTCCACGCTTCCCACAACCCTGCACTGGATAAGGCAGTATAGGGAATGGATAGATGGGTGGATGGAAGGATGGATGGGTGTTGGGGGGGGCAGGGGTGATCACCTGTTTTCTTTCATCGGCTTTCAGTGTGTCTCTATGATCAAGAAAGGGAAGGAAGCGTGGACTCTCAGCAGCAGCGTAAATGCAGTGAAGGGTTTGAGTGGAAGAGAGAGAGAAAATCCACGCCATCTTTACTTTTTCAAAGTGACTCACCAGCTTAAAGCTAATTTAGCTAAAAATAGACCTCAGCGATCGTGTCAACTTATATGAAACATACATAAAAATACAGTATTCACCACTCCCCTATATATTATTGCTGCCGTGTGGTCAATCCATCTCCTATAGCTTCAGCAATACTCAATAATACATATGCGTAGTCAGGCTGCTTGTGAAATTATAACATTCCAGTCACCATCAAAGACTGCAAACTTAGACATCCATAACTTAAACGATCACACAGAATAATGGAAAACGATGCAAGAACAAAAAGGTGATCTTTTTCATAGCCTGAAAAATGTATATTGGTGTTTTCATGTTTCAGGAACAAAGGGTTTATTGTGCTTCTAGTTAAAATTTTAATGAACTTTGTCATCTTTTATTATAGTTTTACGTCACGTGGTTAGAAACCTCGTTACCTCTCTGTCTTAGTCGGCCACCCTCTGACAGCGAAGACCCGCGTAATCATGGGGCTTTGTCTGCATGGGGCTTTGTCTGCAGGGGTGTGTACATGGGTAACAAGCCGTCTTGTCAACATCACCCCACCCCCCCAAATGAAATGATAATGAAAAGCATTTACACATTACAGGTGGGGAGATGACAATGACCTTCAACTCATTGATACACTTGATTTCAGCACATCCTTGTCCTGGAAAAATTAAATATGCTTCGGAAAACAGTCATTAAAAAGAATATAATGTATGTTCCCGATACTGTTGAGAACGGGAAACTAGCAAGAAGCTAATTAAGAATATACAAGCTGGAAAATAGACCGGAATATGAATATTTAAGGGCAGTGAATGAAAAACAGCCTACTATTAGCTGAAACACTAAAGCTCGTTTATGTATCTGGAGAGTTATTGAGGCAGCAGTGGAAAATACCGGAATTATTATCCAAGTTCAGTTCATCCTCCACGAACCGAGACTGAAACCTGTGAAGCCGACTACTTTAAAAGTGCAAGATACTCTAGGTACGCCCCCCCCCCCAAACCACCCCGGTACTGAACAGGAAACAAAGCAGATGGCTGGTACAAGTTTGTGGATGTCTGTCTGTCAGAAAAATGACTCATTTTCCTTATCCTACATGGGAAGCGGCACAGTTCATGTAATTTTGGCCCTTTCATCTAAAAATCAGGGGGGTACTGAGCTTTGACGTTCTGGATTAATGATGGCAAATCGCACCCCCCCTCCCACCAGTGCTGTTTTTCATCTTACACTCCTCCATACAAACTCAAGTTTGGCCTTCAGTCTCTGGTGACCAACAATAGGGCCACAATTATGATGAACTTATTATGGAAAGGCCTTCAGTAAAACAGTTTTGACTGCCTGACGTGGAGTGGGCCAGAGTGAAGTGTTGTTTTTGGATGCCTGAACGACCTAAGATTTGGCTTTGCATGTTCTGGACAGCTGCCTGGATTAAACCAGAGTAAAGAAGAAGAAAAAAAAGCAGTTCACCGTACCCAGTTAGGAGAACTTTGACCAGCCTTTTCCAAGACGATGTTCAGTCAAATTACATTCACAGAGGCAGCCCGAGAAACACGGTCCACAGTCGCTGAAGCGCGCACAGAGAACCGGCACTGTGAGCGCGCACGACCCGGAATTAGCAAAGTGCATCCAACAGAACCAGACTGCACTATTAGCCGACGTGCGTGGGCGACGCGGTGCGGCCGCCGCGCTTATCGAGCCAGTCCGCTAAACGAACACTTATTAATAAATCACGAGTTTTGAGAACTGTTGTCAAGGGGAAAAAATAATAAGATTGAAGACAACTTTATAGCTGGCTTTGTGCCATCTTGATGTTTCAGGGCTGAGATTGTCAAGTTTTTAATGAACGAGTTTTTACGAGGTACCCGCCCATTCATGAATGTTTTTTCATTTTCCTGCTTTTTTGCCCATTAAAGCCATTAGCTCTGCCATGAGTGCAATTTCTCTGAACTGTTCCCCCAGTTTCAATCTAATGGCAGAGCTTGGCACACTGTGTCTCTGTTTTTTTTTTGGAGGGGGGGGGCTTAACCATTAGTGTCTTTCAAGTGCAGCATGTCATGCGGTGATTATAGGAGCAGGCCACTTGTTCGATAAAAGGTGATACAATGGAAGGTCATTAAGTTGTCGTTTAGATTGCTGAAAATGCCTTCGCTTCAAAAGCCTGACATCGCACGCTCACTAATAAACTTTAATCTTATTTCTCCCGCTTTGCTTTGATTACGAGTCGAGTTATTGTGAAAGTATTTTGAAAGAAACTTTAAAAAATACACTGCAGTTTCACTGCCTCCCCCAGCCCCACCTAGGCAATGATTATATTACCTGACTACCAGCATTACACTGAAACAAACACCCAAAGTAGATCACCATTATGATTTCCAGGAGGTTACGCAAGCTTCTAAGCATTTTGAAATTAAAAATTTGCTTAGATACGTGCAAGCAGCACTTTGTTGCCACAAATTCTAACTCTGTAAAAAAAACTCTGTCACATATATTTAAACTCAACACTAGACCAAGTATTTGTTCTGATTGCATTTTATTGCCTAAATCTGGATAATATTACAGTTATTCAATAATGTCAATTGACATCATCTTACCACAACATTCATAATCCATGCAATGCGACCACTGCTAGACATTTAAATATGCTGTTATTTTATGGCTTTTCAGAAGCAGACAGTATGAGGTACTATTTAAAGTACTGGACAGTCCTGCATAATGATATAAATTCATTTGATATTGCGTTATAGTTTTCAGAATATTTTGCTGACTGTTTGTGGTATATTAGCAATGCTTCATAAAAATACAATCTCAAAGTGAGGTATAGATAAAAAGAGGGTACATGAAGCATACTGGTATACCACCGTCCCGTGAATTAATTGCTTTCGCTGATTTCCCAGGAGCAGACGGGCAACATCAGCAGTGAATGAGTTCTCGACCTCTCCTTTAAGCCTAGCCACAGTACTGCGATGAAATCCACAACAGTGAACAGAGACAGAACCCTGTCACAAGTGGCACAAGTTCAAATGCAGACTAGGCCTTTAGATCTGCCAGGTTGGTCAATCCAGTATTGCACTGCCCATTTAAACCATCACCTGCACAATTCCTGCTTGTCACCTGTATGCCTATCGATGGTCACTTGTGTGGTTCTCCTACTTGAAACGTATTAATGTCATCCTCCGCTACAATATCAGAGGAGGTAGTTGTGTTAGTATGAGAACAGAAGGCTTCAAATTTCCCATTTAGGAAATTTAGCATTTATTGGAAAGCTGCATGTTTATAGAAAATAGAAACCAAAAGCATGCAAACTCTTCCCACGATGCCAAGGGCCCTGTACAAACCCATTGCACTAGTACTTAAGACACTCCCATTTTCCTCGTTGCTGGTAACGAACGTCTTTGTTATCTTACAGCATAAGCAGGTGTTAATGCCTAATATGCATTAATTTAAAAGCCTGCTAGGAAATTAACCTTGAGTCTTTTGAAAAAAGTGTTACTGGCTAATATTACCCTTTCTTCTATAAACAACTATCTTCATATTAGAAAGGATATCACGCAGGAAAGAAAAGCACTGCAATTGCTGGCATCATGCCAACAGGGTAGGGCAATGGCACTGATATTGTCATGTTTTCTTCTCAACAGCAATGCACCGCCTGCATCCGTCCCGTTGACCTTGTGAGTTTTTTCACTCCTGTATGTTCGCTAACCCTTTGACCCTCCCCCCCCCCAACTCCGAGTCATCCGGGAAGCAGACAGTGTCAGAAGGTGACAGCCGTTAGGGTCACACTCCTTCATTTTCGGCCTGTCGTGTACAAAGGCTGCAGAAGCCCTTACTGACAAGGACAGAGAGCCACAGACAGCTCACAGTCTGGGAAAAATGGTAGACATCCTGAGGTTTGGTGTGCACCAGCCCCTGCCAAAAAATGTCACATAAAAAATGTCTCTAAAACCTTCAGTTTCTTTGATTGCAATAACAAAGGAGATGAAACATACATCTTGGCAAAGATCTGAACATTCTTTCCCTCCAGCTTCTAAGATACGGCACATACATATCTATTTATACACACACACACACACACACACACACACACACACACACAAACACACACACACAGATTTTAAGAGTTGTGTGCTGAAATTTTCATTTTGCTTCTTGGGTTATGCAAGATCAGTAAAATAAATATAAATAAATAAAAGGGAATGAAAAACAAATACATGCCTTTTACCAAGAACAGATGAGAATTCCAAGCACCAGGGGCTTGTACTGATGCTCCGGATGAGGAGATGAACTGACCTGTCCCTACATCCAACAGAACAAACTTCTTGTATACTGACAAAAAAGTGCTATGTCAACAGATGAAATTCAATCAAAGCCAGCGTGATATTTTCCTAAGGGCACATAAAGGCTTTACAGTTTGATCATTCTTAACACTTTTCCTTTATCTTCAATGCTGCTGCCTTTCTTTGATATATTCAGTGTTTTTCTGGATATGTTATTATACCCTCTATTCCCCTACCTAGATTGGTTTTGCTAATCTGCACAGCAAAACTGGCAGTGTTATTTTAACTGTGTTTACATGGGTACACACACACACCAAGTGTTTTGCACGTTTTGTCCCAACTGCATCCTCTGACGCAAAACATGCAGGTCATTCTCCCGAGCCCCGTTTTTCTTGGAAGACACTTGACAAGAAGTATAATACCCCAAATAAATAAATAAATGAAAATTAGATAACAGAAGGTGTGCCAGGAAAAGACTCGGGTTAATAGCCTGCCATTTACTTTCATCAATAAAAATTTTCACCTCGCTCGACTGACTTAGCGAAGTAGTGTTAAGGATTTTACAGACTTTACTACTTTAAGAACGTTATCCTTAATTTTTAGAAGTGCATGTAGGGATATGTGAAGCATGCACTAACACAAGATTTTTAAGTACTAATCAGCTATCATGGATTTTGATTAAAATAATTAGAACTGAACATTTTCCCAGTATACCACATTCGGTAGCACCATTAGAAATGAATTTTGTAATGTCGTGATTAATAGGTATGCACATCTACAACTGGATTACTGGTGCAGGGGCAATTAATAAATTTGTAGATGTGTGTCCAAATGCAATTGCTGTACACAGAATAAAATGAGTAAAATAAATTGAAATCTTACAACCATAATTCTGAGTTAAGTGTTTTGTTTTCATAATTACCATGGTCTGTGGCATCAAAGAATGCTTGCAGCAAGAACTTGGAATACAGCTACAATGTAATAGATTAACAGTTAGGTCATGTGTCCCCTCCCAAAAAAAAGTCTTGGTGAAATCGATGTAGGTATTTTACTCCGTAATCCTATGGGTCATATTAAAATGGCCTCCGAAAGGGACTGTCACCCTGCCCCACCCTCGCACCGCCAATTATGACAAGCGAAGCGAAGAAGCAGATGAGAAAATCACACAACAAACGTCGCTAGCGAGACAAGTCTACCAAGACAACAAAGTTAAGAAACTCAAAAGGAAGTCGCTTTATGCGTATTTTCCCAGCTGGATGTGCCCAGTACGCACGAGCGAATTACATATGACCGTAACAATATTTGCACAAGACAAACTTCAGAACCAGAGCTTTCATTGAAATACATGTTTGAATATATCCATATCTGACCGAACGCATTTAGGCCTACAGACGGGAGAGCAACATTAAAAGGCGGTTTGTCAGCCACAAACCCTGAACTGTTTTGATTGCAGCATGCCTCGGATGGCCAAGTTTCCGACTCGAACCGAGGAAACAGATGTTGCCATGGCTTCGGCGCTGCAGTCTGGAGGCTGAAGCCGCCGGGCAGTGCGGAAGCCTTGGCATCCAGTGAATCAAAATCTAGTACATCTGTGCATGCACATTGCAGGAGATCTCCCAGCGCAGAAGGAGAACGCGGTTCTGTCAAGAGGAAACAAGTCCGGAATCGCTCCGTCTGCTCTGCAGCCAATATCTTCTTTAGCGCGCATCCACACGAATAGTGTAGAAATTAGGTAGAAACGGTTGTAAAAATTATAATACATAAATGTACTTAATTCAGCGTATTATGAAAAACCTGAAATTAATCCACTGTTCCAGAAATATTTTACCTCGGGCTAATATTAACGCATAAGGACAAAATACATTTTCTACCGGTTTCCCCTCATCAAGCTCGTATTGAGTGTTAATTAAGAATAATCAGGAGACATTGTAGAATATACCCATACCATCCTTCTAGCATTTTAAGTAATTGCAAAAAAAAAAAAAAAAAATGTTATTTTTATTCATAAGGCGTTTGCATTAAGCCATAGTTCTGAGCACACTCTATGTCCAGAAAAAGTCAAAATCACAGGGGATAAAAGTTAGAAACAATCTATATAGAGAAGTGAGATCTTGTGCATTACTCTTTAATAAAATAAAACATTCAGTAGATTTCCCCTTTGTTGTTTTGATAGGATATATATACCCTTTAGTCTCCAGTGGATTCCAGGCAAACCGTAATGGTGACTACAATGTTCTTTCAGGAAATTCTCCCAACCCTCAATTCTGTTAGAGGCAAACTGGAGAGCGAAGGCTTCTGGTAGTTTGTGGGCCGATTTTAGAAACGCAGGGTCAAAAGGGTTCACCCAAATACGAGAGACAGAATTAAAGAACACCAGCAAGCAAACTAACAAGGGCGGAGTCTCTGATGATCGAAGGGGCATCTGGCTCCAGAAGCAATGAAAGACCAAACAATTAGTAAAATAAATTAAATAAGCCGCAAGGACAGGACTCATTCACACGAATCTGCGAATAACGTGTGAAACTACAACAGGATCGGTTGAAAACTGCAGTTTAATTACATAGCGTGTACCAAATCGTAAACATGCAAAGCATGATGACAATTAACGCTTGTTTCTCTTTCCCCTAACAACGCCGTACTTTCCATGTGAAACGATGTTTCACGGTGTAAATGTGCGGCTGATGAGCGTAACGCAAAAATGGAAAACATAATTTCGCAATAAATCAATTTGCACCAGCGAAAGCGCGCGGCACTTTCTAGCGTCAAATGTAAATCAGTTGTTGTTTCATGTGCGGGAAACTCTTTGATGTAAGACCTCGGTAAATGTGGCACATTCTTTTTTAGGTGACAGTTTCATATGCATACTGCGTTACCACATTGATAGGAAGAATATAACAGTGACTTGTCATAATTCTACAGTAACATTTAAAATTAAAATTGCATGTCTCCCTCATAAACACAGATTTATTCATATCTGTAGCACCCATTCTATTTCATTAGAAAAATTTTCATTGCTGTCTTTGCTCATGTTCAATTTTCAGTAAGATTGACTGCATAACCTTGGCATTACATTTGTCAGAACATATATAAATAGAATAAGCCACAACTTTGTATTGTTTAAAAAATAAAAATAATTAAAACCATTTTATTACTTTTGCATGTCTAAAATTTGGGATTGCTACACTGTTATCAATACACTGCATTTTTGTTTTCTATGAGCGTAAATTATGGCATATTAATTTTTGACACTAATTAGTATTTAGGATTTTGTGTGTTGTATGTTAAACAGGGAAAGTGAACACATCTCGTTTTTTCTGAAGGTGTATTGTGTACTTGACAATTAATCCATATGGTATGGGACAATGTTGAGTAGAGCGAAACTCAAAGTGGACCGGATCGTACATTTTTCTGCATCCCTATACATTGTGAAAAGTTATTTTGGCTCGGCAGCATTCACAAGTTTACACTAGAAAGAGTAACTTTGTAAATAGAGCTACACAGAACTGCGTTGGCTCAACAGCTGACCAAAATAGGACGATGATTTATAGCTTTGCGGCAGAATCACTACAGCTGAGTGACGGAGTTAATTAATGTTTTAAAAGACAGTCGCTAAACAGATAATCGGAGCGCTGGACGGTTTAATTTTACAAAGAAATATAAACTTTTGATACTGAAGGCCTGTGGTACATATCCAAAAAAACAGCTTTTAAAAGTTGGGTACACTTCGTTCAGCTGCAACATTACTAGGTAGCCGTCTGCTTTGATTGAGGTTTTAGTTCTATGCTGAGGATTTGACACGTGTGAGTTTAAGTGCTTAATACATGGTAACACTTGTATATTGTGCCTAAGAGCAGCCTTATATTGTGACTTAATAAGAAAAAGTTACACCTTATTGCTAAAAGTGAGCATTTACCTCTAGCATTTAGCTAGAATGTGTTGTGTTTAAACTGTCATTAAGGCCTAAGGCAGGCCAACAACCGGTTAATTTACATTCACCGGCACGCGTTTTTGCGGACGCTCTGCCTGCAGTTATTTAATGCGAGCCCACCATGGGGTGTACACGTCTCCGATGCTCCGGCCTGCTTTAAGTGCTGAACATCCATCTCGTTTAACCTCTCGCTACCTGGCTTTTTCACCTGTGTCTTCCCTTCCTAATCCATCTCAATGAAACTACCGGCAGGATGGCTCTGCAGAACCCATCGGCAAGGAGCACATTTCGGGCATGACAGCAGAGTAGCTGCGTCGTCTCCCTGGGAGGTGGAGGAGGTATGGGACCACCCCCCAACAATTTGTCATATTATACATGTTGTCAACTTGTCCATAACAAACCGTCACTCCTGTTGCTCGTTCCTAATTTTGCCAATGCCAAAAAAAGACAACTTGTAATACGAAGACAACATCGCCGCAGGTGTGTTAGTTTTGCTGATGTAGACTTATTTACAATTTAGCGTCTGCCTTGGAGAAAACTCGTTTCCGTGATTATAGAAACGCGCGTTCTGCTCATCCTGGAATTTAAAGCCACGCTTAAATTAGTACTGAGTGCGCGCTTCGCTCCACTTTACGAGAAGTTATTAGTGATCCTGGGATTGTTTTTAATGAAATAGAAAGACCGGGGGGAAAGTACTGAAGCTTGCATAAAGCACGTAAAAAGTTTTATTCTGAATTTATTAGAATGGCATGTCCACTTTATATTAGGAGTTTAAAGTACATTGCATGTGATTTTGGTATAACCGCAAAGCTTTGCATTGTTTGTGTATTCTGAGAACAAATATTTCAACATCATCCAAGTTTCCAGAAGAAGTAAAATGTTTCAAGCCTTTGACACTGGCAAGCTGACAGAACAGTAATATTCTTACGAAAATATTCAAGCCACATTTGCAAGTAAATCCTGGGTTTACAGGAAAAAAGCAGTCTGACTCAAGTTGAAAAATCTAATTTACTGAAAGAAGAATTTGCTACGCCAATGGAAAAGACTGTATCAACAAAGGATGTTAGGAGTTACACTAGAAGGCTAGCAAACAAAACGGTGTCGTATGTTTATTTTACAATAATCAGAATTAAACAAATTTTTAAGAACAGCACGTATATGTGCACTGAGTATTCATATACTGCGAGAGACTTGAGAACAATTATGTAAAATCTACAAATTAAACCAAAGCTGAACAGAATTTAAAATCATCATAAAATATCCATTCTAGCTTAGGTGTAATAAGGTTATAACATTTATTAAATATTCATTGAATGCATTAGAAAAGTTGATTTCTTTTCTCTCATTTATTCTCTGTGAAACAGAACCGGCCCAAACCGTCCAGTGGCTCGGAGACAGGATGCCGTTTATCATTATCCTTTTCTGAAGCAGTGTGGGACAGCAATAAGACCGGCGGCCGCATTTTTCTGACACTGTAATGCCACCAGCCTATGCGTTACTCTTTTATTTAAAAATCGCATGCTTCTAAACCTGGATTTTCTACACTGTTCGTGCACCCTCTGCTGTGGACTGTTGCTGCAGAAGAGTTCAAAACTTGCTGCAGATGAGATTGCTTGTACCAGGGAAACCGAAAAATAACAGGCAGGGAGAGCAACAGACAGACTTTTGGCAGGAGCAGATGAGCTAATAAGTTCGGCTCCATTACAATTTAGGGTGAAATAAGGGTCACACATATTTACAACTATACGAGTCATTTGACGCTAGGAAGCAAGTGGCTGTTTGGCAGGTAGCTTGCTACGAGTTACTTCAAGACACGACCCCAGTGTATGGAATTGACAGGGTTAATCCGTTTGACAGAATGGATGAATGAAACCGACTTTTCCCGTAGACAAACTATGAAGCAGAGCGGAAGGCCATTGTAGTAATCGGTGTTAAAGGCATTGTGATGCATTACGCTGAAACTGGTGTTAATAACCGAAAGGATCCTTCCAGAAACTTGGCTGTTGGCATACAACGTAACGCCTCGATTGATATTTTTCGTCATTACATTCTTTCCTGAAGATACAGGTTTCCTACACCACTTAAGAAATGTAGTTAATAGCAAACGTCGATGTACATTATGTTTAATTGTGGAAAGAGCACAAGTCGTAGGAAGGGGCCAATACTTCAAGGGCTATTCAAATCTCAACTGTCACAGTGAGCAGAGCTTAAATGCTTAACATGAGACAAGCTTGTTGACTTAAGCTTGTTTTCATGGGCTCAGTCCCACAGAACTAAAAGAGAATGGCATCCAACCAAAAGGCTAAACTTTGTGTTCCTGGAATATAACTACTTAATATTAGAATACTCCGTAAAATGTGTTTAAACGAACCTCTGCGCCCCCACCCATTGCTCTGAGACTTGATTGAGATTAATATGCATCTTTTAGATGTATTTGTAGAGCTAACGCCATTTTTTCCACTTATGCACAAGCCTGATTTTTTTTTTTACCAAATGGAAACGGCTTAAGACCAGTATCAAAGCAAACGCTCCACTACGACTAAGCGTTCGTCTCTGCTCCCGAATACTGCCATTCCATGCAGGGAATAGGTCGCAGTTTCCCAGAAGAGACAAACCAGACGATGTTCGTGGGAAGCTAAAGTTCTGTATTCTGTGCACATTCCAAAATTAAGTCTTCACATGCGGTTTGGGTTTTCTTGCTTAGTTTCTCAGTGACAAGTCGTGATGAACTGCATTAAAAGAAGTGGGGAGGTACAGAATTGACTCCGGCTCTTAGCATGAAACCCTTAACACATCACTGCACCCGCAAGGAACAATGTACAATGACAAGACCAGCAAGTCACAGCCAGAGTTAAAATACAAGGACTACTTCTTACATACTGTATATAGCAGGGGTCTCAAAGTACCAGCCTGCAGGCTAGATCTGGCCCACAACTCATTTGAATACAGCCCCTCTCATGTTTATGATTTGGTACAGCCTGAAATGTTTTGTTTGTTTACTTGTTTTTCGTTTTCATTTTTCATTGCAAAACATTGTGTTTTTCTGTGTGCCATTTTAATCACCAAGCACGCTCTAGGAACGCTAGCTCAAACTGTTATTACAGGCTCAGTCAGCCAACAACTTCACACAGCAGTACATACGTTTGTTTCCTCTGTTACTTCATACAGCAGTACGTACGTTTGTTTCCTGTTACTTCATAAAGCAGTACGTATGTCTGTTTCCTCTGTTACGTCATACAGCAGTACGAACGTTTGCTCGCTCAGATACTTTATACAGCAGTATATACGTTTGTTTCCTCAGCTACTTCTCATAGAAGTTCATCAAGCAGCCCCTAAAGGAGAAGGCCACCTGGCCAGCAGCCTTCAGGTTATTTAAGGGCCTCTGTACACAGTATGTGGACTGCGTAGCTTAACACTAGCAGTGAAAACATCACAGAATCTCCAGCAGACAAACGTATGTTTGCATGCTTTTACTGCCAAACGAAATAAAGGAATAAACATCCTGGCGCCCGTCACTCCTTCAGTCAGGATTGGGACACGCCCTCCAGCGGTGCTCACCTAATGGCGCAGCCATGAATATGCTATGACAGAGCATCACAATGGGCCTAAACCAGTTAGCTGAGGCTATGGACGAGTCTGAGGGAGCTGGGAGTCTTAGGAGGGGAAGCAGGCATAGTCAGGCAGTCGCCAGATGCCGGTCGATTTCAAAGCAACTGGGCGCCCTTCCCAGGACGTGTTGTGGGGGAGATATCTGGACTCCAGCCGCACCGTGTCAAAGAATATCATCGCCACAGGCGAAACAACGGGATATTTTTCTTCCCCCCCACAATCCTCTGCGTTGACAATGCTGCGGACAGATGTTCTCCCACGCACAGCTGTGAATAAATTAGAAATAACACATCAAAAGGCAAGGGGGAAAAAAATCCCCCCTTTTCTAAATGATGATATATCTACTAAATGTGTTCAATGGAGATACGGTCCTTATCTTACACTACACTGCACTCATGCCTAAACATGGTGCTTTTGATACAGTCCTAATCAAAATTCACCGCAACCGATAATCAGTTAAGAACAGTAAACGGAGGTTTCCGATGATCCAGTACCAGTACATGACAACCATTACTAACCAACAAACGTAATATATACCATGCTTGGTACTTCTTACAATTAATAGACTTTTCTGTTTTCCAAGATCCTGAAAACCAGTTTAAAAAACTGTGATCAATATTAACAGTCAGTTATTGGATTCCATAGGTATTTCAAAAGATGCTGACTGGGAGGGTGATTGTATGCACTGGAAAATCTTAATTTGATTATGTACATCATCACAGGCGTCCCACTGCAAAATGAAAAATGGGCAGTAATTCGTGGTGAAACGCAGCCCCCCCTCACTTTCTCTGAGTATGAACACATGCAAAGGTTTCATTCTTCTGAGCCATCAAGCTTTTAGCTAACATTCTGCCAACATGTTTTTTAATTCATTACTGCATTTATAGTTATAAAAAGATAAAATTCTCAAAGAAATAGGTTTTGAGGAGAATATGTCAGTATGTTTTAAATGGCTGTTTTTTTTTTCAAGCAATTTAACAAACAATAACTTTGAACGCAGTTTTAACAGAGAAGATAAATGTAACCACTTCAGCCACACTCCATCAAAGATGATTTAGACTTTTACTGCCTGGAAAAGATAAGTTTTGATGTCAATATTCCGTTCTCACATAAGTGTCGGAAATATTGCTGTTCCAGGATGGACGTTGTCAGGGTAACAGTCAGTCGTCTCTGCAAGTGGTGCCAAGGTAATGGGCCCTTCACCTACTGTGCAGAAACTGGATGGTGTTTGTGAATGCATTTCTGCAGCCTAAAACTGTTTATTTGTGGAAATTGGGGAAGAAACTACTTTAAAATGACAGAGAAATGTATAGGTGCAGCGCTGAAATGTGTAACAAGGTCATGAATGAAATGGTGTCCCTGTTTATTTTTGTGTTGCCAGTTACATTGTTTTATGGGTGTTTGGCTGTAATTCAACATGACCAATGAATAGACCGTGAATATGAGACTGTGCAAACCACTTAGAAAATGATGGCTTCACACAGGCAGAAGTCTGATGTAACAGTGCATGAACACTGCTTGAAGGTGCTTGTACCAGTGTGTATCTTTCAAATAGAATTTAAAGCTCGCCTTCAGCAAAGACTTTCCTTCTGGAACATTTACAACGATGTTAAAGTTTTAAAGCATAATGAAGGTTCAGCAACTTATTGAAAATGTTTTTGGGTTAGCTCTCTGCACACGAGTATTTAAATTCTTTTTGAGTGGAGCAATTGGGTGAAGTATGCAGATCTATGTTAATTCAACGTCATTTAAGAAGTTTAACACTGGGAGGCATTCATATACAGGTGTAACGTGTATTTCGTTTACATAAGTAGAGAACTGTAACAGTAAAAAATGTTACTTTTCGGTATTAAGGCTGCACCTGAACTCCTGGGAAACCTCACAGAATTTAGGCTTGTGAGTAAAGTTCAGCAGGCTTCACACTTTTTGTCCATGTACATTTTTTATGTATTGTTTTTTTATTTGCTAGGATTCTATGACCTTTCGTCCCATTCTGGCCTCAGCTTTTCAGATGTATATTCATAAGGCCTCTGGTCCTGGCAGTTGAGCTGCTTGCAGACACAGTGTTTATTGGTATTGCTGTTATTCTGTAATATCTGCAATTTCTTCTGTAAAGTGCTTTGAGGCACATCGTTGTAAAAGGCGCTATATAAAAATGAATTGAAAGATTGCAGCTGATGTCACTTGTTCTGGTGTTGTTAACACTTAGCACAATGGCATGCACCTGGCCATGAAGGTGTGTATTTCATTATTTCACGCCCCCGAACATGTGCGAAACACATGTAGTGGTTTCACGTGTGTCCTGAGGTCTCTTCCTTTGGATGTTTACATTTGGTGTTGTGCGCATCATGTCTGACACGTTCTTCTTTTGCAGAATCACAGCACGTCTCAGGAAGTTAGGACACACCTTAAAGCCTGCAAGTGTCAGAAAAAAAATTTAGTTAATAAACTCTAGGACTTAATAATTAACGAATAAAAAGTAAATTACGAACCATTTTTTCATATAAATTTAGATTTTTACCATATCTGTTTTATGATGTGTAGTGATTGTGTGACTGCAATTCTATTGCAATAAATTTATAAGTTTTAGACTGCTGGCCAAGCATATCTAAAAATTATTAAAAAAAAAAAATTTTTTAAAACTTTATGTAACTTTCCAAAGTCATTGCTTCGCTTTTGACAGTCGATTTTTGTCTAGGCTACATCTGGCTGGGTCTCTCACTTAATGTACAGTAGGCTGAGGCTCATTTGTTGCTGTGATGAAAACAAACTGGCACTCCAGGAAATGAATTCTACAAAGATCCCAGTTTTTTTACGTTTCCTCACTTTTTTGCAACGTCGTTTCTGGTGCTACGATGCCGTCTGACGTAGAGCCCGAAGAACCCACCTGACGACGCACGCAGATCGTCAGGTACTCAAATCTGTCCCATTCAGATCTCGACACTGGTGGATAATTAGCACATGTTCCGTATTTCCCCAGCACCACTGTTGAAACTGTAAACAATCTGAAGAGTCATGGCATTTTTCTGCATATATTCGCTCACTCACTATCCGTCACCACGGTGTTACTGCAGGCCTTGTACAAAAAAATACCCGCTTTGCATAGATTATCAGTAATGCATAAATGCATAGCTATTTCAGTTCAGAATTTGGCCTCAGAAACCATTTATGCAGATAGAAAACTCACACCTGGTGGGTTCTGACAGCGTCTACATAAAGTGAGGTCTTCCCCGCGCAACTTTTATTCTGTTAATGGACTCCTCCACGCCAACAGGCCGGCCGAATATAACGTTTTGCACATCTTGATGTACACATTCATTTCATGTTTTGGTCTACTAAAGAATTTTTACTGTTTCTATTTTTTGCCAACCCCTCTTTCTCATCTGTCATTAAAACCATTAGAACATAACAGTATACAGAAACCATTGTTATGTGAAACCAGTTTGCCTCATTCACATCTCATGACCTGCTGGCGTTTTCCTTTATCAAACAGGAAGGACACGTCACCGCTTTAGGCCCTTGCCCTTAGTACTTCCAGGTCATGTGTCCCTTAATTGACATCAACCATGTTATTTAAGATAGGAAGGCCTCTGCTCCTTCATTTAACTGAAGATGAACGTCAATATCCATCCTGGGTGTTTCTGACACCGTACACATCTCCTGGCCAGAGATGTCTCGTTGAGTAAGACCTCATTTGGCGAGGCGTCTGATGTATGTCCAGCACTCCAGCTCTGTTTGCCTCTCCTTGAATCCAGGGAGTGTGTGCGCCTTTGGGTTTCTGACAACCTATCGGAACGCTTGTCAGGTGTGTGTGTGTGTGTGTGTAGTTGCCTGGGGAGCATTCAAAACAGCTGCAGCCAGGCAGAGTACAGAGTGGTGTGAGATATGATTCATTTGTCCAGGGTATGTGGAAGTCGATGCAAGCCTCGAATTCAAGCTCAGGCATTGCTGCAGTCAAATTAGTGAAGAAAATGCAGTGACGGAATATAGATAGATGCCCTCCTTGCCCCCTGAGAAACATTCTATTCTGCTGCCAAGCATACAGTAAATGATTTTTCAAGGTATCTTTTTGATAGGAGAGATGGAGAGAGCTTCCCAAAGGACAGGGTCAACACCACTCAGTTTTGTTTAACCAATATACATGTGTTTGATGTTCATCTACAAATCTATCCTGAGCGAGTTGTATCTCTGCCAGCACTCTCTGACCTCAAAAAAGCCTTGTCCACTCTCCCCATTGAGAAATTTGCATATCTGATACATTCCAGATATGTACAGCAGAGGTACCATTATCTAAAAACAGCCTAATTGCTGTTAGTCCTCACTGATACATTGGCTTTAAAGTTTTAATGGTTCCAGCAGGGGGGGTTACATTAACTGAGGAGTTATGCAAAACTAAGTGTGTGTGTGTGTGTGTGTTTGTTTGTGTGTGTGTGTGTGTGTGCGCGCGCCTGCATACTTCCTTCTCAGTTTGATAAAGGATTAGCAATAACAATTACTCCACATCTTCAGCTTCTACTGTCAGCAAATATCGATGGACGTGGCTTCCCGCCAGGCCGTTTGCTCAGGCCTGTTTTCGATTACTTTAGCTGTAATTGTGAAGCTGCATTCTCTATTTGCCCAGAAACTCCGGGACGACGAAAATGCGCCTCTCAGGTGAGGCGGCCGTTCTGCTGGGGAGACCCCAAATCCCAGTCTGTGAGTGGTTTCGTCCTCCTGCACTCTCGTGTAATAACATGACATAATCCCCTCTAACGAAGTATTGTTCACCAACTGCATTTAACAGGCCACAAATCACCTAACTTCAAATAGCCATTTTTTTAGCCGCTGATCCCGCAGATGAAGTGAGGACAGGGGTGTAAGGGCCACAGTTGTTCCAATACATGCTTTGGAATACACTATGAATAGTGTGTTATAGTCATAGCTGAGTTGAACCTTTGTGCTGTAGTCCCGTCTTGTTACTGTTGGTATCTTGTCTGATGTGTTTTTAAGTTCAATGTGATTTTAATTAGGCTATTTTGTATTCGTTTTCTTATTGTTTTCTTAATTTTTGTAGTTCTAAAGCACTGGGTGGTGGCAAGGTGGCATGTTCGTCGGCGCTGTTGTCTTGCCCCTCCAGGCCTGGGGTTTAATTCCCGCCTTGGGCCTGTGCTTGGTGGGTTTTTTCCGGGTCCTCCAGTTTCCTACCACAGTCCAAAAACAGGAAGGTTAGGTTGATTGGTGTGTGTCCAAATTGCCTGTAGTGTGTGTGTATGTGTGTGTGTGCACCCTGTGGTGGGTTGGTGCCCCATCCTGGGTGTCCCCTGCCCTGCGCCCTATGTGCTCTCGGGTGGGTTCCAAGCTTCCCCATGACCTTCACCAGGATGAAGATGACCGACTGACTGACTAAAGCACGTTGGACAACTGAGTTGTAGTTAAATGTGCTATAGAAATAAATTGACCTTGACTGTTAGGGTGCGCCCC
>JABJVR010000065.1:2138437-2182660 GCA_025773905.1 Chitala chitala
CCCCCCCCCCCCCCCCCCCCCCCCCCCCCCCCCCCCCCCCCCCCCCCCCCCCCCCCCCCCCCCCCCCCCCCCCGATGTAAAAAAATGAAAAGAAGAATTGTGGGAGTTAGTAATAGCACAGAGTAACTACAAAATGAGTTAGAATACAGAGAGGTGACCTCGTCTTTCCTTCCATTGTCGGGGTAGATTAACTTTCATTGATTTTTTTTTCTTTCTAAATGTCCAAAAAAAGTCTTCGCTGACTTTGGACCGGTGACACATGTAGGACACCCCCTGGTGCTCCATCCCTTTATTGCCTGAGTCCATTAAAGAGGAACGTGCACATTTTTGGCGTAGTCTGCCACAAGGTTCCACCAAATAGCAAACGGAGAAACACCTTCTGGCATTTTACAATTTTTGCTGCTTGGCTTGTAACAGCCGCTCTTGTCTGGCTGCCTGTCTTCTTCCCAGACAGTTTAATAACATAACACAAGGTATTCAATTTGACTTGACAATTTAATAACATCAAAGCAAATATTAATACACAATGTACTGTATATTCAAGAGTCGGTGTCTTTTTGCACAAAGGCTTGGAGCTAAGTTACAAATAGATGCCAAAACCTGGATACCGCGTTTTGTACAATACTGTGTTTCGCAATTTCGTGACTGAAAACGAAATGGACACAAAGCGGGCGTTTTGTGCGCACGCATTTTACCGTACAGTTTTAAAAATACAGACAAAAACAACGGTGTGAAAGGAAAACAAACGCATAAGGGGTTAAAATGACGATTGGATCTTTATTAATAGTTCTAGGACTTTCCGTAGCCCCCCGCCTGATCATCGCGCACTACAGCGGCTGTAACTAGAGGGGTTGAACATCCCACTTGCGCTAGTAAATGGTGTCTGCTTATGCGCCTTTGATTTCACTCCGGGTTCTCAGTTCCCGCCAGAGAGTTTTCCGGTGAAATTTGCATCACGTTTTAATTATGAAACCTTTTACTGAGTGGAAAAAGAAATCAAGTCTGTGAAGAGCAGATACAGTTTTTACATGCGCTTTTATTTTCTTTTTTAATCATGGGATTTAGCTCACCTATTGAAACGAGTCTTAACTGAGGTTGATTATAATTATATATTATATAATTAAACATAATTACATGATCCACCATAACTTTAGTGTGCAACAGCATGAACATGTAAGCACAACGCTATTAGAAAATAATGCACCGTAGTGCATTAATATGTAATCTCCCTTAGTTTTTGGAGACGTCCCATGGAGCGATTTTATTGCAAGTGTTCGCAACCTTGCTAAACACAGCTCAGAAACAGCCGCCTGCTGAACTGCGCAAAGGTTTTTGAAATTAATAAAACAATAAACAGAAACGAAACCATTTTGTGCGCCATTATTAAGGTTACATTTCTGAAAAGGTATTGCCTACAGTATATTATATTGGCTCGGTGTCTCAGCAGATACTGTAGTACTGGAGCAGGGTCGCAGGTTCAAATCAGGCCCGCAATACTGTGTGTGTGTGTGTGTGTGTGTGCGTGTGTGCGTGTGGCAGGTTGGTACTGTAGCCAGTTTGCACCCTGCATTGCAGCTTATACCGCTCAGATAAGCCCCAGGGCTGTCCAGCGCAGACACATTGCAAATGAATACGTTTACCGCGCGTGGTTAGGAGATCAAAAGCGCCCTGCGCAGAGCGCACGTGTTTTCTCAGCAATAAACAAACAACTTTCGCGCTGTTGTTATCATTAGCAAACTATAACAGATAAACTTATTTAAAAATCCACTGCGTGTAACGTAGTTCTTTCCAAACAGCTGTACAATCAGGAATGGCTTATTTTTACATTGTTTGTCAGGCGCTTTCTTCCAACAAAAACTGCTCAGTATCCGATTCGACCGTTACTTCATCTTGACTTTTCTATACTCGTTAGGTATTTCTCCACGATTACACGTCTGGAAATGCAGGTACTGAATGCAAGTTAACAAAGGTCACACGTCACTAGGTATGGATGCAACTATTCATTTTTATAATGGACAAAAATCACCAATACATTTTCACTTCAAAAGAAAGAATAAATTCACAGCATCGACTGAAAGTAGCGCCGAACAAATCTGACATGTAGTGGTATTTAACATGCACAAACTCCTTAATGATTACAGTATAATCTGGGGTTAATGATTTATTTAAATCAAATATTGGTTCTTACATTGATCCTCGCCTTTGACGTTCATTTGTACTGATCAGAGTGCGTGAAATACAGATGTATGAGGAACTTAAATGTTGCGTATTAAATGTCAAGAGCGCGTCTTCCCACATACAAAAATATTAAGATAAATCTGATTGTGTTTGGATCGCGGTAAACCAGAGTCGTGTCATAAATTTAATACTGCCACACATTAAATTCACTTAGAAGAGGTGACAAATTTTGCAAAATCTTGGCATGCTTATTTTCAGAATTCGTTTTCATTATGTGAACTGTACACTACACGTTGTCTTCCACGTGTTGTGTCCGCTCAGAAGTATGGCCACAATTAGCGATGAAAACAAGACGAGGACCTTATTCTACGAAAGATGCAATCATGCTCGCTGGTTGTAGGAGCGGCCGTTTCTGAGAGGCAGACGGGCTGGGGGAGGGAACATGTTCCGTCTGCAGACAGGACTCTCCCCAGGGAGCCCGAAAGTGCTAGTTATAAGCACCAGCAAAAGTCAAATCAACACCGCGTGTGTGTGTGTGCGTGAGAGAGAGAGAGAGAGAGAGAGAGGGGGGGGGGGAATTTAACAATTTCATTTTTTTTTTTGTTATTTCATGTCTTACAAATGTAATCACAAAAAAGTAACAGCTTTTCATTAACTGCTTAGAATTTCAAATGCTCTAAGGACGTTCAGCTTGGAATCCAATGAAAAACACAAATTTTGCCGGTATTTTGTGTCTGAAAAATTCTGCACACCCACACGTGTGGACACAGTCAACTCAAAGACCATAGTTTCATAGAATAGAGGCAGCACGCGACCCAAATGCCAGTGACCAAAGGCTGCCGATTACATTTCCCCCCCCTTATTGATCCGTAATCCTCATACACTCAATCCAGTCCGCACAGCTGTTATTTCAAAGGCCACTTCCAAAGGCTTAATCAAGATTTCATCTTTTTTGTCTGTTTTTCTCCTTAATGCTTTCAAGCCCCATTCGTTTCTAGGCAACTCGGAGGCTGTTGCATTCATTTAATCTTTTTTTTTTCCTCGGAATTCCAATAAGCCAAGCCACTTTCATGCTTTCAGAATCAAAGGCTCGCTGCAAGACAGAAACAGTAGAACGACATGTACTATCTATTTGCTAATAGGTACATTACACTGCACCACTCTGTTGTTTTGAGACGATTTTCACTGTGCTTTCCTACTAAGTTCGCGTTTTTTTCTCTCCCGTAAAGGTTAAACTGTGACAGGTGTGATATCTTTGTGATACGAGCTTAGAAGAAGAGGGCGTCGTTAGAGAAGGTCCACAAACTCACTGGCTTTCCGCCAAAAAAGGAAAAACACAAGTTAACGATGACAATTCTTGCCACTTGCTTTGGGTCGGTTTGACGTTTTGTACTTGCAGTTTTAATTGCGTGCGTTTACGCTGCCCACTCTACACTGACGGGTCGGACTGCATGCAGACACTTCCAACTACTGACAGCAACAGATGTTCGAAACGACCGGAACGTTGTAGAACAACCAAGGACTGTTCGCGAACACATACAAATTAAGGTTTTGATTGTTATTTAAATAACTCCACGTATTTACATGAAATTAACTGGCAGTGACTATACATTTGATACATATATTCTGAGCAGAATGGTTTTAAAAAATGTTTGTAATTAAACAGTAATTAATTAATTTTGTAATTAAAGTAATTTGATCGCGTCCCGTCAGAGTGATCACTACACCCGTGATAGAGAGATATAACGTACTACTATTACTACTACTACTGCTAATAATAATAATAGTTTTTTTTAATTTTAAAACACATTTAAGACATTGGCTGTTAATTTTGTAGGGGACCAAAGGTGCTGCATAGTCCATATAAATCTTTTCCCCTTATTTTCACTGGCAGAAGCAATAGATTACAAAATGATGACCTTTTCACATTTTGCTTGAGCGCCATTAGCGCTACTGTCAAGTGAAAAACGGAACAAACAATTTTCAATTTTTAAACAGTTTTCGCTGTTTAAATCGAGTAAACTCTCATTATCTCACCGAACACAAACACGAGTATGAAAATCGGCACTGGATAATTATCATTAAGAGGTGGAAAATAATTAACTGTCCACAGAATTGTTTTATTTATTTTCTCCCTTTTTAAATTTAAGATAAAATACTGTTTACTAAGAAATAAACAGCAGGAAGAAGATTGATTTCCGCATCTTCCAAATAAATCAGCACTTTGGCCCCGGTATGTTTAAAAACAGCCAACAGCCTTATTAAAAGCAGATGGCACATAAAGAAAAGTAATAGAAGGCATTATACATAATCAAAAGTAATTCAATATTGAGTTATGAGTCAAGGTTAGGCAGTGTAATCTAAATGATTTGTAATTCCATTCTAAACTCTGGGATTTGTGAACCTTTTTTTGCTGGAATAAACAAGATCAGAAACAATGTCTACAGTGTAGTTGGATCAATTCCTCCATCCTGGATGCTATCATCAATTTAATCAAATTACAATCAAGGGAATTTGAGTTGAGTGTGTTCAAATGAAAAAGGCAATAGATGCACTTTCCATATTAAAAAAATCTAAATAATGTATAATACCAATAATTCTTTCCATCGTAGGAAGCTCTTCGCTCCTTGATGCCCTGTGGGCTGTTTAATACAAACCTGCTCAAGAAAGGTAATCATTAGAGGTTCTTTATCATCGTGATATTAATTTTTGGGTTGGTTTTTTGTTTTAGCTTCTGACAACTGAACAGAAAAGCTTTAATTTTGTCAGTAACTTCAATGCAAGATCCCCTTTTCATGGGTGTAAGTCAAGTTGAATTAACTTTTTAAAAAGTGTTGAAATGAAATTTAATTAACAGTTTTATTTATAGGTGGCATGGTGGCATGGCGAGTAGTGCCGTCACCTCGTACCTTCGGTCTGTGTGCGTGGACTTTGCGTGTTCTACCCATGCGTGGTGGGTTTTCTCTGAGTTCTCCAGTTTCCTCCCATTGTTTAAAGACATGCAGTTCAGGTTGATTGGCATTTGCAAAATTGCCCATAGTTTGTGTGTGTGTGTGTGTGTGCGCCCTATGGTTTATTGAGGTTATTGCCCTTTGCCTGCGCTTCCTGGGATGGGCTCCATGCTTTCTGCGACCATGCATTGGATAAGCCTGTACAATGAACTGAGTGACATTTATTTATTTAAAAAAATAATGACAACACACTAAATTAATCACCACAAGATGTCACAGCTGCTGCTAGTGGCCATCTAGTTTCCTTGTGTGTTGCCCCACCCTATACTTTACCTTGTAAATTGGCTTCCCCTCCATCTCATTTCCTTTAGTTTGGTATTTAAGTTTGGTTTTCACTTACTTCCTTCGCGGTGTCTGCTGTTCCATTGTGTTTGGCTTACTTTGACTAAATGCAATCATTTGAACCCACAATTAGGCAAAACTCCCATGCTTAACAAATAACAAGGACATCATTTTTGTCTGTGCTGAATAATTAATTTTATTATGTTATTCAATGTTATTCAATAATGTTATTCAGCTTCACCAAAGAGTAAACATCAGAACACCAGAATTGACTGTTGGACATAGGTGGACTGGTGACGTGGACATTCTGTAAAACGCCAGAGCGGCTGTCCGACCTAGTGTGTGCACAGCCATCAAATGTACTTAACATAAAATACACAATAGATTTTAAGTGTGCATGAGCCTTTTGTGTTCAACATAAATGGTTTGTAGAGGCTCTCAGACAACAATATTCAGAACACATTTGGTTTGTTAATGGTTTGTCCAGCACCCCCCCATAAAACACCATAGCTGTTCTCAAGTCGCAGTCTGTACCATTTGATGGCTCTTGACCTGCTTTCAGTGAATATTTGGTACTATAATTGTTATTACTATAATTCAATTGTTAGAAGACATGTAGGAAAGAGAGATGCTCTGAAGGCAGAGACGGATCAAGTCTCATCCTCAAATCTGTCCATTTATTGCTTTCAACTTTCAGAATTAGATGTTTGTTCAAAATGACCACACATTCTTTAGCAGCAGTCCAGTTAGCTTCAGCTCACCTAAAAACCATGAGCATCTTCACACCAGTCCACTAGCAATGCTGACTTTCACAATTCAGTGTTGGTACACATCTTTTTTTCTCCTTACCAGCCTCACCTATTTTACAGATAAACCGCGCCAACCGCTGTTATTGTGAAACACACATCGTTGACAAATGACAGCATATTGTTCTCGATTCCTGTTTGAGGAACAAGTTATTAGGTGAGGGTAATTGGCTAGTTTGTCAATTTAGAAGATCTATGGTGGTAATATACAATGGAAACACTGAGCCCTACCAGGGAGACAATTCTGAAAGGAAAATAAATTCACAGCATAGGCAGCAATATTTGAAATTCTAGATTTTAGCAAACGGCTGTGAAGCTGAGTAATTCTGTGAATGGTGAAGATTATTCCCCCTGACACAATTAATAAGACTATAAGTGACTTATTACACATTGAAACAAAGCTAAATTTACACAGCAATCCCTGGTTGTCAATCAGTGTCATAAATCATTACAAGTTAGTCTGCAGCTTGGCAGTCATTACCAGTGAAATACCTGGACAGCTTCTGCAGTTTTTTTTTTTTCCTTGGTGCATCCTGTTATCCTATTGGTCCTATTTGATGGGGACATGGATTTGTTGTCCTTCAACTTGACAGAAGGAGGCTGTTAATTGATGGACTCGGGGGGGGGGGGCTTGGCATCATGTCATCTTGTGTATCTACATCACTGCATCAGTAAATCATGGCTCATGTAGAAGTTTCCAGGTATAGACATACTGCTAAACCTCACTGCTGTATGCATGGGTGTAGCACGTGACGATCAGCCTTAAGCAACAGATGCGGAAGGAGCTGCTCTGAAAATAATGAATGAGGAATTTATATTGCATCAGATTCATACCTAGCAGACAGATAAATTTTAGGGTAAGATATCACCTTCGTCACCAAACCAACAAACTGTTCTGATCTGCGGCAACTCGTAACGCCTTTGGTCTGTCTTCGCACTGGAGTAGTGCAAGAAAACAGGCACATGACAGCTGTAATGCCTCTAATGGATCTCCAGTGTTTATCAGTGTGTGTGTGTTGGGTGAGGTGCCAAGTGGAATTCTGGGTGGGGCCAGACACTTTTTCCACTCTGCTCAGAGGTGGGTCATCACCACAGAGCATATTAAATAGAACTGAACACAGAAACAAGAATGACAATACTCAAGAAACTGTACAGCAATTTCTTAATTCTAGCTTTTGCATTTTTTCCCCCTTAATTGAAATTCATTACCCTTTTTCGTCGTTTGTAAGCACTTTCTTTATTCAAAGCATTTCCCCTTTTATTAAGCATTACATAAACATTTCAACTGGCTGTTTTCTCCATGCAAATAGCTCCTCATTACTGATCCAGCTTGGCCCTCCATAACGTACAACTTTTTGTTTATGTTCAGCGCTGTTTTAAACGCCCAATGAGACGCTGCCCCTGGGAGCACAGTGGAGAGCAGCCGTGAAAACGTATAGTTCCTCGCTGGAGAAGTTAAACCCAGAGGAGCGTGGCAAAGCCACTAATCTGCGTCGAAGATTTCATGCGACAGTTTTTCCTTATTCCTTTTTTCATTTTGTCTCCACCTCCTCTGCAGTTTTCTTTGCCCCCTCGTTATTACTGTGCCTTACTTTTCCTGCCGACATTTGCATATCTGGCACACGGACTTTTCCTTGGGTTATTTCGCTTCTGTTTCAGTGTTTTCCGAACCCTTGAATGACTGAGCCGCACCAGTCAAGATTCTCTCTCTGTCACTCAGTGTAAACCATACTTCCTTTTGAGGTTTTTCCTCTCTTTGCTCTGGATAAGCAAGCCCGTCACTTTATTGCACATTTTGAAGCGGATCCCTTTCACAGAAGAACTTTATATTAAAGAGCCGTTTCACCCCAAAGTCAAATTCAGTTAATTTGCTTCATCATCAAACACGATCCGTATATCCAGTGAAATGTGTACAATTTAAACTGTGGACACAGACCTGAAATGTCTTTATCCAAAATGGCTCACCAGGGCATTAGCAGTGCACTAGATGTAAGCTTATGTAAATTTTCGGGTATTTCCACGACTTCAGCGTCACCACTGGCTGTGCATATTTCAGGTCTCTGTCAGTCTGCGTGCTAATGGTTTCCCTGTGCCTGCATCCATTGTCTCATCCTTAAGCTCGAGACTTGAAAAGCTGAGGCATAATCCACATAACGGAAGAAACTAGGACTTCAATTTAAATTAAATTAAATAAAATGAGCTAGAAGCACTAAATGGATCTCTTTCTTTTTTCATTTTTTTATATTATATACTAAGTATACGTATGCTATATTTATTGTACACTTTTGTGTGTGTGTGTGTGTGTGTGTGTGTGTGTGTGTGTCCCACAATATCAACCTCTCTCCTATGCCCTTGATATTAACAAAACTACATAAGAGTTCTGCAGTGTGAATTCCTACTGCAGCAAGCATTTTAAATGACAAATTAAATTACAGCCATTCTCTCTTTTAAGGCCTCAATGGCATTTAGGGGTGACCTTCAGGTCCACGGCCATGCTGCAGGTATAATTTTTAATTATAAAATACAAAAGACACCAACACTACATGAACTTCGAGGTCATTTTTTAATTACTTTGAAAAATGCATCAGGGACAGATTCCTGCTGTTTTGCTGTTAAATCTGAACTGAATTTGTGCGTTTTGCATTGATGTATGATTGGCTAGGCTTCAGTTCAGTTTGTATATCTGTTTGAGTTCTGAGTTCTGTGCGACTGCTTTCTGTCAGCTGCCATGCTCTTTGTGAATGGTTCTCTTGTGTACCAGCAAGGTTAGATGTGCTGAATTGGGGGGGGGGGTCAATGTGATGCCATAAGGTTTTCCTTGACTGCACTGACTTCCGTCTCCCCCCACTAGGAAACTGGACTGGCACCAATTCCGAAGGTGCATAGCCAGGCCTTGTGAAACCAGCGTGCAGAAGTCTGAACCTCTGCCGAAATTGCTAACCCTAAACATACCCCCTAATACCAGCAAGCCATTTTCCCGCAAAGAATTTTCTCTTCTGTCGACGGTGCTCTTGTTCACTGTTTACCTGATGACAATGTAGCGTAGCTTTTACCAGTGTACTACAGCCACACCACTAAATTGCGAGCGCTGTAAGGCCAAGACCAGCCATGCTGTGTCACAACTCAACCCCTCAGCGATCAACTACTGTGTCATTTTAAATAAAGGACCAAATCTGTAAAGAACAGGTGCAGGTCCAGTCCATAATGGCAACACTCCAGCACTCTGAAAATTGGCAAAATGGAAGACAAGGGCTGCTACGTGGAAGACATGGGCTGCTACGTGAAGTAACCGAGGACTTGATATACTGTCAACAGAAAATGTAAAGCAATGTAGCTGTAAGTGGCACAAGTGGTTTGGCCCGAAACTGTAATACGATGCTCCAAATTGTATTGACAGCACGCGCCACAAGTACAGAAATTATTTGTGAGCAGCACGTGCTAAAATAAATATCTGCATTTCATTTAGCACAGCACACCGCCTGTTTGATATACGAATTCATATAGATGTGTTCCAATTCATTTCCAGCGAAATCTATGCAGTCAGGGAAATTAACATCTCCCATTCAGCTCGGATGGTCTAATCAATCATCAGCCTGTGCGACTCACACGTCGCAATGACTGTGGTTCGCATGCGCTGATCACGCACATTTTGTTTTCAGGAGCTTCCTGCCGGAGTGAGAAAAGGCAGCTATTTATAGTCAGCGGCTTCTGTGAAGTCTAGCCTAATTTGCTAAATCTGGACACTGTCATAAACGAATACTCCTCAAAACAATGGCACGATTTCAAAAAGCTGCGTCCTCTCTGCATCCGTATTTTGCGGTTTCTGAGCCAAAGTGCAACGCAAGGTTACGCCCATTTAGCCGGGTCCTTCTTATTAAGGGACTGAAAAGGAGCGCTGGCGCAAATGGGCTGGAATTGTTTCTGCCGAATTAGGAAAACTAGTGACAGATCAGCAGTGGCACCGAAAGTCGCTCGGATATTGCACCCGGGCATCGCTGGCAACCGTCCAACCCTGAGACGGCTGAAACAGAGCCCGCCAGCCGCAGGGGCTGCACTCTGAAGTCTGGAGGCCAGTGAGAAGATCATTAGCACACGCGAGAATTAAAGGTGGCTGTCACGGTGCCTGATTCGAGTAAAAACACCGAGGTGTTTTAGATGTGGCTTTCTGCACTGTTTTCAAATGCCCTTACTGTAAATCTCTTGTTCCACACCCTTACCTTCCCCAGATCCACCCCCCCCATATGTATGTCACTTGAAGTACATTGGGAAAAAAAAGGTCTGGCCATAAAAGAAGTGGGACAGAGCGGATATAGATGTTGCATGTGGAGAATGACAGAAGGCCATCCAGCAAAGCGCTTTTACCATCCCCAGAGGATGCGGGCAACATCACAGACGCCCTTCACTTTAAATAGGCACATTTTCATCACCAGCTTAAAACTGCACATAATTTACTTTTTTATCGCAGCACTCCAGCATCTTACATATGGGCACAAAGGAGGAGAGGCATTGTGTGTGTGTGTGTGTGTGTGTGTGTGTGCGAGCGCGTATGCATGTGTGCACGCGTGTGTGCATATCTGTGTGTGTGCACTTGTGCATGCGTGTGTGTGTGTGTGTGTGTGTGTGTGTGTGTGTGTGTGTAAGGACTTCTCTGCCTATAAATTTTGATTTGCGATTTCAGTGGATGTTTTATTCAAAGACACTTTCAAGGGGCCAAATGAAATGCTTACAGATGGCAGCAAAAATGTCTTACCACTAGACGAAATTCTCCTTTAGCTTCTAGGTAATGTTTAACAAGAAGAACCTTAAAGTAATACCTTGTGTATGTTTCTTCTTGTACTGCTCTACTGCCTTCTGTTTCCATGTGAGTCTTGGTTCTTTGATTGCAAAAATATATATATATATCCATCCATCCATTCACTTTACCGCCTTCTCCAATGCAGGGTCACAGGAGCCCTGGATCCCATCCCAGGAAGCACGGGGCGCAGGGCAAGGGACACCCTGGGCGGGGCGCCAACCCACCACAGAAATATATATATAGAATATTTAAAAATAAAAAATGTCCAGAAAGCCATCACTGCACAAATTTCGAAATGGCATGAAGTCTTGGGCTACCTCCCAAATCCCATGTTTCTGAACGTTACCCAGTCCAAGGACGTCCAAAAACAGCGTAATTACCACTCGAGTTGAGGTGCACTCCGATTCCCCTGCCCGCCAAAAGGAGCGTGCTGAAGCACCATCTGTTTACGTGGGCTCCGTCAAAGTGCTGACGCGGGGGAAAGACAGGAGGGCTCACTTCTGAATGGGGAGACCAGCCGTCTTCGTGCTGCGCATGCCAAAGAAGGCTTACCGCAAACACGAAACATGGCTCCGATTAAACTGTTAAGAGTTCACAAAGAAATACGGCTCGGGGAAAATGCACCTTTTATGAGATATGATTCATGGGACAGCACTAACTCCCTTGGAAATTAATTATAAGGGAGTACCCTATATTTAGTTGTTTTTGTTTTTCTTTTTAGTTGGCTGCGTCTTATGAGCCATGGAGGAAACAGATCAGGAAAACACCGGAGAAATCATTTCTGCAGCAGAGTTCAACACAGACATCTATTCTAAGGAAGTTTGAGTCAAATTGATTACTTCTGTCAGCATGCTTACCTTTCCTGCTGCATAAAAATAGCTAAGAAGCTTATCTTCAGCCTAGATATGTCAGATGCCATACCTTGCAACAACTCAGGAAAAAATGTTTTCCATTTGCTAGTCATCAGTCGTCACCATCTGCTATTAAAACCCTATTATGGAGCAACATTCCTTGCATTTTTTAATATGTATGATCACGCGCCAACTTTTCGAGATCCGCCAAACGCTCACACGCTTGCGAAAGTGGAAATTTAAATTTGCGCTCCCTGGGTCAGAGCAGACGCTGTACGTAGGTGTTCAAAATCTTCGAGTGATGCGACTGAGGCAACGACGTGGGTTTTGCCATTATGGAGATGAATGGGCTCCACTCACATGCTGAAGACCCAATTGGGTTCACCCAAAAGTACCTGGAAAGGCTGCCACTGCTGAATGCAAAGAAGAAAAAAAGATTATAAAATAAAAAAAAGTTGGATCACACTCCGACAAAGAACGGAGCAGAATCTATTCCATAACCTGACGGGCGTGAAGCCATCTCCAAAAGTGTAATAATAGAGGTTCCCCTTTTGACAGAGAACGTCCACTTAAGAGGCCTTATCCTATCCACACGCATCTCGCACCGCTTGGTGTCATCGGCAGTGCTCATTATTTCCGATGCTATGCAATTACACCGCCGCTGGTCTGCCGTGGAATTACCCAGACCCTTTCTCCCTCTCACTTGGCTTTCTCTTGGGCAGAGCTGGACATGAGAACACGGAATTCTCTGGCACCTCAGTGTTCCTTCTGCTACATTACTGAGCATGACAGACAACATTCTGCGGGAGCCCCGTAATCCGAATTACAGGATTTTTCACATTTTATGAATATTACGTAATCTCGGTATATGTGAAGTTGCATTAAGAGAAATAGAAAAAATTTCAGAAGTCTGAGAGCAAACTTTGAAAGTTAGAATGACAAAGAAAGAAAAAATCTATACCCCTTGTGACTGGTTGGTTTCCTGTCCAGAGTATACCTTGCTTTCTCTCTAGACTTCTTACCTGGGGTAGAATGGATGGACACACACACACAAACACACACTCACACACTTACATACATACAGATGTACTTACACATGCACGAATGTACATATACACACAGCATATGGATGTGTCCATTATCCAACCAGAAAGGACAGACTATGTTATTTCTAACAACTTTCAAATGAGTTACAGTATAAAGTCACATTTTCCATACAAACCCTTATCTTCCACTGTGAGAATGTCACATCCTCTCTCCTTGGACTTTAATTAGCAGCTAAACAGTATTCCCAGCAATACCCTTCTTTTTATATTAAAAATTTTCTTTCTGAAACCACAAACAAAATAATAAAAGTACCAGGATTCTGTGAATTACTCAATTAGATTCCATGCGTTCGTTGTCCAGAATAATCACAGGTACGGGGAAAAACAGAAGCGATGTAAGCTGGGACAATGTTTGCTCCGAGTCCTGCAAACCACTCCTTGGCAACCTATGCAGATGACTAAAATATGTAAAAGGGCAGTTTTCCTCACGCTGAAAGTTACTGTTTCATTGATTAAATCAATGTTTCAATGGGTTGCCAGATATTGCATAAGCACTGTCCAATGGTCTGCTAGAGAGCCGTAGATCAAGTCCAGAATATTTAATTCTGTAACTCCCTACATCCCTCAATAACTGCCACGGGTTTGATACATTTTCATAGTCTGTCACTGAGAAGTCTTCAAGCGCGTGATTGACACTTTGTACATTTCGTAACTATTTGTTGCACATTTGACAACTCCCGTTCTGCTTCTGATACAGGCAACAAAGGGTTAGCCATCTTATTATTCTTATACTCAACATGAGGCTGAACTGAATGTAACGCGCTATAGCAGACGCACATGCACGTGTCCTCTCTAGACGTTCTGAGTTGATGGGTGCAAATTAATCTCCTAAAATTTATACTCTGCGTTTCAGGTGGGAAAATTTGCACAGCTTCTGTGTTTCACCTCTAAAAACTCCGAGCTTGTTGGTGTTTTCTTGGCTGCTGCATCACAGGATTAAGCTGCCAAGGTGAGATCTGCTGAAACTGTCTCCCCGCAACCGTTACTTTGTCAACATTCGCAGTGTTTTGCACATCCTTAGACTTCCTGCATTCTCTTAGCTTATAACTCTGTTTGTTTCTGTCAGTCTGCTTCACGTTTCTTAGTTTTATACTTTATTAATCTCATAGGGAAATTTGCGGCACGGAGGCGTGGTGGTTACCGCTGTTGCCTCGCGTCTCTGGGCCTGGGGTTTGCGTCCTGCTTCAGGTTTGTGTGTGTGGATTTAGGGGCCTGGGGTTCATGTCCCACCTCAGTTCTGTGTGTGTGGATTTAGGGGCCTGGGGTTTGCGTCCTGCCTCGGGTCTGTGTGTGTGGAGTTAGGGGCCTGGGGTTTGTTTCCCACCTCAGGTGTGTGTGTGGAGTTAGGGGCCTGGGGTTTGTTTCCAGGCTCGGGTCTGTGTGTGTGGAGTTTGCATGTTCTCCCTGTGCTTGGTGGGTTTTCTCCAGGTTCTCCGGTTTCCTCCCACAGTATGAAGACATGCAGTTTAGGTTGATTGGTGTCTCCAAATTGACCATAGTTTGTGTGTATGTGTGACACCTGGCAGTAGGTATAAAATACCTTCAACGACAGATGGAACGATGCATCAGTTGAAGTACTTCAGTCACATTGATGGCAGTGTGTGACTTGGCGCAGTCTAACGCTAAGAAGAAGAATCCAATAGGGAGATTACTTCTCAGCATTTAAATCATCCCCCTGGGGGGTGCAGTGGGCAGCCACATGCAGTGCTCCCAGGGAGCCAGCGCTCAGTGTCTTGCTCAGGGACGCACCTGGTGGCTGGGGTGGGGTTGAAGCCGGGAGACGTCTGCATCCCAATGTGATGTTCTATCTATTGACCTATCAGGCTGCTCCTTTTTTATTTGTTGCAGAGAGAACCCTTCTGCTTAGCCTGTAGATCCCCCTTCCTGTGGATTGTCCAGTGCTCTGACTTTCATATCATCAAAAGCCATACATCAACTTCTGTTCTCCCAGCATTAACAGATTGGCCACACTCCACCATCAATATACATCCGTGCCATCTTTTCCCACTCAGAAATAAAGTTCATTTCAATTGTAGATGTTCGCGGATTGCTTTGATGTCTCTGTGAACATATTTGTTGACTTAGATGTTGCTGTCAAGAATGAAATTCCAGTGATTGAACAGATTTTTGTGTTGATAGCTGATGTCTTTGTTGGTGCAAAATGATAAATCTTTAAAAAAAAAACCTTATGGATGTTTTTTCTCAGTACAAAGCTGCCATTACTGTCAGTTAACATCATTGCCATCTACACTTGGGAACCACATGGAACAGTCTGGAGTTCACTACAGGTCTTCTTCAGATTCTTTTGAGTGAAGGAAAACACTTCTACTTTTGTCCTCTAGCAGTTTTTTTTCCCAAACCAAACTTTCTTTCAAACAATGCACAATTTTTAACAACTTTGTAACTTCCGTACCTTTTTCATTTTACCCATTCGGACCACAATGGTATGTTCCATAACTGTGCTCATTTGGGCGGAACTTAAACTTGACTTCAGTGTAAAACATCTCTCGAGTGTTGCAGTCCCAACAAGGGACTATTGGGGATTTTAATTTGAAACACACGGATGGCTATAATGTTACTCTAGGACCGGAGGACAACAACTTAAAATTTAAAAGGCGGCTACACGAAACCATTTCCATTGAGTGATGCAACACTGGCTCAGCCACGGCCTTAGCATGCAGAATATTGCAAACCCACATGTCAAAATCCAGAACTATTCCTTCCTGTCTTCAACAAAATGTCATAACAAACATGAATGCTTAATAATCTCGATGGAATTGTGGTGGAAACTTATCAGGAGGATTTCATGTGTCCTCGCTTCGGTCGGTAATTTAAATAAACATTGATTCCGAAAGGGCACCTGAACATTTTTCTGCATAAGATGAAACAGCGCTTTGAACGTGTATGGCTCCTTGCACAGACGTCGCGGAGGAAAGAGTTTATTGATGGTCCTACAGCAGAAATGTCAGAATCAATAGACAGTGCCCAGGCAGATGGACTCTTCGTCTCTGAAGTTTATTTGGAAATGACTGAGGCAGAGAAGAAAGAGAAAGGTCACGTCGCACAAGAAATCAGTTTGTATTCTGTCGGAGGGAGAAGAAAGAGCACCAATATCGGCAGTTATGGACGTCGGCGTGCTCAGATGGAGCCAATGAGGAGTGCAGCTCAAACTTCTCCTCCTAATCAGCCTTGAAGATCTGCCTTAGAGAAAGAGGGAGACGTATGCTCCTCCTTCCACTGCTGTGCGGGTATGTGAGTGTGTGCAATTTAAAGAAAGAGGAGATGGCTGGGTGGGGGGTAAGTTAGGAAGTAGGGAGCAATATCCTTATTGGTTCAGAGAGGACAGGGGTGATGAGTGTGGCTTTGGAACCATTTTCTGAGCAGGTAAGGTTTAATGTTTTCATTTGACTTTCCAAAACAACCTCTCATGGTCAGTCGTTTTGTAGAGAAAATGCTTTTATTCAGACTAGAGGTTTCTCTAACACTCTGAGCACCAGAAAAAAAAAACTGAGTCGTGATCAAAAGACGATTCTCAAGTCTCCTCTTGGAGTATGTATAAATTCTTAAATGAGTACAGGGAGTCAGGAGCCATAAAAGTACAGATGCACCCCCACAGCACAAAAACCAGCTTTGATTTTAGCCCTCATAAAAGTGTAACAAGGCAGTTGAGTATCTCGCAAAAGGTGGAAGATTTCTGGGAAAAAAGAAAGATGTTTTTAAAATCAGGCTATTCTGAAGCGAAGCCTTAAGTTGCAGAGGTCAAATCATTACAGAGAAGAGAAAAGGGATAGACTTTGTAAGAAACACGTTCACAGCACAATGTTTTTGACTTCCTCATTGACTCACCGCCAGTAAACTGAACCTTTTTTAATATCTATATGGTTTGAGGGGTGCTGGGTCAATTTAAATTTCAAGGTCAGGTTTTACAATATGTATTCTTTGCTCTACTATTAATACTAATAGCAATACTAATCTGCATTTCCATTAATACTATGTTGCACAATTTGGGGGAAGGAGGTGAAGCTTTAAAGGTCAAAGGTCAAAGGTCAAAGTGCACAAAACATTGGATTTCTTTTCTTTTATTATCGCCACTCTTTATTTGCATGCAGAGCCTAGGAAGGTTCTGCAGTCACTGCTGGTCTACAGAAATGTAGCATGGCAGTTAAAAGAACAGCACCTGAATGTTACAGGTTCAGTCCCCAAAAGAAACCATATAAGTGTATCCTGCAGTGTTCAGAGCTGTTTCAGCTGCAGTAATCAGCTGCATAAATGCATTTTTAATCCAAATAACTTGAAGCTATGAAAGTCACTTTTAAATTTGTCCTTTCGCCGTTGGGCTCATTGCTTTGCCACAGACGCACTGCTGTGCACTAAAAAAGATTTTACACGTTTTCACAGGACACAAGTTGTCACACAACAGCCACCAGCGGCGACGAGACCGATGTCCAATTAACGGTTCACAACGTAACAGCCTGGTGTCTTAAAACAGCTGTGCTCAGGACAGTGTTGGAGCTGAGGGAAAATCTACAATAGCTTTTTTTAAGTTGCTTTGTGGTTTCTATGCATTTAAAGTTCTCACCATGGGGATAAAATAAGGTATGCTCACTACACCACACACACACACACACACACACACACACACACACACACACCTATGCACATACATGCACACAGCTTCTGAGCACACAAACTAACACAGTGAGCACAGACTGGGCACCCCCTCTGTTGCTCCGTTGTCAACATCACACCTGGTTAAGATAACCACACCCCCCCCACCCCGCTGCCCCCATGTGGTGCACATTGGCTCATTCCCTGATGGTCTGTTTACATTTTTTAATTAAGCTCATTATCAACTCCTGAAATACTTCCGTAACCTTTTTCATTTTCACCTTACATGGAATACATTTCTCACCATTGCCAATAGATATATATTTTTTTCTTTTCAATGCCAGTTTAAATTCCTCGACTTTTTAAAATTCTCCAAACTTTCCAAAATACCTTCTTTCCTTTTAACAACGTTTTAATTTTGTTACTTTTTCTTCCGCCCCAAAATCAACAGATGAAATAACTCGAAATCCGTTAACCTGGATTCTTGGTGCCAGGCAACAGAAGCGTTGAAGCCAAAAGCCAAACGTTCGGTGTGTCTGAAGCAGAGCATTTTAGCTCAGCCAGCTGAAACGTGTAAATCTTTAGAGATGCACCAAAACAAAGGCACCTAACCTGCACCACCGTTTCCTAACTCCTTTAGTACTCCAACACTTTTAATGAGACACAATCACACTTACAGGGAAAGTGGGAGAACATCCAACTATAGCAGATATTAACAAATACAGCCAACGGTCTTACAAAGCATGAGGGTGGTTCTCTGTGGAGTTTGAAGTGGGAAACCTTTTAATTTTACAGGAGGACTAATTACAACAGCCACTGTACATGTGGAACAGTAGCCAGGACCAGAAGTGATGAACTAAAACTGACAGTGGGTGGGATTACTGAATCAGTCATGTTTCTACCCACTTCTAACCAACAGCAGACCCAATGGGAAGGAGGGCTGTATCAAGCAGCAGTTGATAGAAGGTTAAAGTCCCTTCCTCAATGGTTTTGAACTCATTTGTTATGCCAGAACTGTTTTCAGATACTCTGCAGGTGAATACGTAGTGAAGACCAACAGATCTTGTGCATTTGGACATGTTACTAGGGGAAACCGTTGCCAGAGCTGCTGCAGGATGCCCAGTTAGAATTCAGCAACCTTGACATTCTAAGTTGGCCTTTAAAGCAGCACACATTACTCGCTTTAGTCTCAACATCCAGAAAGATCCACCTGGGCTCATTGTTCTTCCCTGGCAAGAGTGCAATGGGCAAGGTTAGATCTCAGCAGATTACAAAACCTCCTTTGTTTCTCCATATGGACAGAGGTGCTGCTAACTGATTGCGCTGAACGTGGCGTATGGAAATTCTGGTGGGCAGCCATATATTTACTCCTCGCTGTTCCTCAAGGTCGTTCGCCCTTACAAGACGTGCGGGCGCCTTTTGATTTTTCAGAGGCCGTTACAGTAAATACTAACACACCGGGCTACAGAACATGCCTGCAGTTTCCAGGTCTGGAACAGAATCCGCATAGGGTGTTGCGGATCCACCGGAGTCTGCCAGATCTGTTTCTCAGGCATGAAGGAGCGCCCGAGAGGCTGAAGTCTGAGTCACGCAGTGCGGAATGGCAGACGCGTCGAGCAAGGAGAACACGTGCGTGTCAACCGAAAGCGTCACATTTAAGTGCCACAAAAACAGTGAGTGACAACAGGCAGCTACTGTCTGCCAGGCACAATTAGGGCAGGTGGAACAGTACTGCAAAGAAGTGCAGTTTCTGGTTGGAATCCTGCTGTTATGTTAGCCAGTTGGTGTCCTGCACAGGAAACGGACGACACGGTTGACTTTGAAGTCTGAGCTTCGAATTCAGAACGCGTGATTCTCTAAGTCGCCTTGCTTGCCGCAGTCACAGCGATCTTAAAGAGCGGGCACGTTCGGGTTTGCTATACCGTAACGTTTTAGTTTGTTTCACTCTGTGGTGGAATTATATCTTCCGTTGAAATCCGTTTCCCTTTTTTTTTGCCTCAGAAGTAGCCGGTGGGTCAGAGGGCTATGAGAGACCATTGTTTTAAAGGAATGCTGGGATTGAGACTTTTCATACGTAGGTTGACGGCAACATCAGTGTGTGATTTGTTTTAGTGAGCTCCCCGTCGCTCGCGGTGACGCCGGGTTCTTGTTGCACCTTGATTACAGAGCTGGGCACCATTACATTCACCTGATTAGTTCAGCCTTGGTCAGTGCTTAGACTCAGCATCCTGATACCCTTCAGCCTTGTTGCTGATCTGTGCACTGGGAGCTTTAATGTTGTGGAACCGACAGTAGGGCTCGGGAGGGGCACGGGTGGTCTTTTTAAAGTACAATTGATCCTCAGTTGGAATAAAGACATGTTTTTACCAGAGAACTGGTTGACAAACACACCTCCTAGGAAGCTGGATCTATCTTCCAACTATAAGCAGCATGGAAGACGCTGTTAACTCCCTTAAGGTGTGCATATTTAAGACTCTCCCTTACATGAGATGGCATCCTCACGTCCCAAAAGAACCGCCCTCCACCCTACAGGGTCCTGTAAGGAATATTTTTCGTAAGTGGTTATAATTCAGTCTGAGCTCATGGGTGTGAACTATTTTTAAATCGCTCTGAGTCTTGACAACAGTGGGGTTGCGTAGATGCAGTGGGGAAAAAAAAACACAGAAATGGGGATGGGGGTGACAGTGGAATCTAAACAATAAGAAAAAAGTGACAGTGGCTTCCTCAGCGTGGTGTTTCAACACGTCAGCTATGCTGTGCATTGGGAGGGGGGCATTTACGTTAACCACCAAAATCCATTTTATCTATGCAAGCATGGAGTTGTTCACAATTACGTGGCAGAAGAGGAGTGAAGAGGTACTGCTTTCTTCATCAGATACATTCAGAAGATTAACGAGATACTGGTTTAACATGGACCCAACTGGTACCATCTGTCCATTAGGCATGTGATATGCAGCTCAGGAATGAATCAGTTTATTAAGCTATGCCATAATTTCAACAAACTTTTAAGAGTAAGAACTATCCAGTGCACTACTCATGTACAGTACATCTTGACAAACGTGTCATTTTTGTCACCAATAATAACATCATCTTACAAGACTGAAAATCTCTCAGTTCTAAGGCAGGCCAACATTCAGCAGATACAAGATGCTATGTGATGGTGTATCGTAGTCCTCCATCAAAAACCACGAGGGACACGATGAGTGGATGAGGTTTGATCACTGACACTGACGGTCGATCAAACCTCCACCTCCAACTGAACAACGTCTGCTTACCAACACTCTGCTCCAGTGCCCCAAAGCAGACCTAAACTTATATGGATTTATCAGTGCTTTATATAATTATCAGCTTTTATTGTCATTCTGTATATATACATGTTCTCTGCATTTAACCCAACCTCCTGAAGAGAGCTGTAGACAGCCACACGTGACACCCAGGGAGCTAGCACTGAGCGTCTTACTCAAGGACACACCTGACAGCTGGGCTGGGATTCAAGCCAGGAGACCTCCGCATCCCCGCCTGATACTCTACCCATTGAGCCACCAGGCCCCTATGCAAGGTTAATGAGGGAAGGCCGCAGTTCGGTGGTCTGCCGGAAGAAGACAGGTCACGGTAAAACTCAACAAGAACGACGTCATGAAGAGCGGAAGCAACACAAGACGCAAATTGAACCAAGCCGATCTGGCACAGGCGTGAGCCGATTTGGAAGTCGAAATTTGAAAAAATAATTTAAAATTTGCAAGCGGATGACAAATACGGAAGTTCTCGTTTATGTTTGATTCCTCTTTGAACCTCACAAAAATGGTGCTGGCCAGAGGTGTTTTAGATTCCGTACGTTCACAGTGTTTGTAGCATAAGTGGACAAGGCTAGTGTGAAGCTTTAGCTCACGGCATCAACTAACACACAAAAGACTCACTCGTCTTGACCTTTTAACCTCCACTGATCTCATGAAAAGGTATATCTTTCCTAAAATGTTGTCATAAAAGCCAGAGTCATTCGCCGGTTATTTTAATTGTTATTTTATTGCTAACATAACGACACTTTCTACAATGTCCTCTTCAGTCCATATACCCCACTTGTATTGACAGATGACAGTCAGACAAGGGAAAAAAGCACTTTCATTAAAAAAAAAAAACTTCTGTTAACACTGCAGCACAGTCAACACTGACACAGATGAAGGTTCAAGGTTCTGACACTGGGGATTATTCCTGTCATATTGATTTTGTTCCTTAAAACTGACATTTCCAACCACACTGCATTGCTATGCCTTGGGGCAAAGAATGCAATGGCAAAATATGCATGTTAGATAACCAGACTGAAATCAGCAAGACAGGGGCTGCAGAAAATGTCTTTAACTGGAGCTAGTTTGGCAAACCACCAACCAGTTTACTGCGGTAGACTTTACTTGATTGCTGAAATTGCTGAGCCCCTCAAAAAACGGGTGGGGGGGAGTCCGAGAATGATGAATGCCACTTTTGGCAGCAAGGTCTGATTGGCCAAATTAACAAACGGAATTCTGGGTAAAAGCCATTCAGTCTCATTTAACAGAAACAAGTCTGTTTTTTCCCCTCACCAAACAGTCAGATGAGATTTGTAACATCGGATTTTTTCCTCCTCATTATTGCCTGGTTATGAAAAGTTGTGTTTATGAAGAAATTTGTTTCGCCTGCGTATTAGTGAGGAATCCCAGCGACGGTTTTTGTGTCAGCAGTTGGCAGACACATCGCTAGCAGCGTAGTTTGTACTTCAACCCGATTCCGCTAGGACTTCCATCCAGTCTGCAGTGCGATGGAGATGGCTCAGAAGGTGACTCACACAGACACACATAACCAGCAATGAAATGGATTCATATGGGACTGGCTATTATGTTGGCGTGTGTGAAAACGTTTGCATCGCTTCTCAGGTCTCCTCTACCTGTCTCCGAAACAGCGCGGTGGTCAACCTCATTTGCAGGTCCAGTGGGCATCACAGTCTCAAACATGGTCAAAAATCCGTCATATATTCAGTTTAAACTGTTTGCCATATTATTTTACATAACAGCTAAGATAATTAAATTGCAATCGAGGTAATTAAATCTACTTGAATTACTTATTGACATGTTCTTTATGTCATTGTTAATCAAACGTTTTAAAATAACATGTCATAACATGAAATTAGCCGATTATTTTCAGTCCACTAGCATTTCCACGTTTAATTGTGTATAGATGGAGTGTAGTTCAGTGTACTTCACCGGTCTCAAAAATATTACATTGACACATTAATCTGATAACTTCTATCATGACGTTGGTTTCATCAGGTGCTCAGGCGATAATGATGTAAACAAAGTCGCGTGAAAAGATCTTCTACTGAGCCAAAACCTGAACATAAGACGTGAGAATCAGTGTCGTGTTCCTGTTCGGTGTAAGGGCTTTGGATAATAAGTTCAGGCAAACAGCCTCCTTGGTATTGACTTACACAGGGCTGTTTTCTGGCTCTCTCTATGAACAAATTAGGTCATTTGACAGCACATCTCAGGAGGATACAGTAGAAAGTGGAAGGTAGAAAAAAACGGGAGCGAGGGATGCAGTGCGTGCTGCACCTAAATGTCACCCCCCCCCATCACCACTCACCCTCCACCTGGGGATCAGTAACCCCTCTCTGCAGAGAGGTAAATTGCACTCCGTCTCATTCCTGTCCTGCCTCTAATCACCATGTTCAGTGGGATAACTGCCGTGACACACGGCTAATTCAAACCATTACAGTGGGCTCACCCACGCGCAGGCGTGTGTGTGCGCGCTCGCGCGCACGTGTATGTGTATGCGTGTGTGCACACCCGTATCCAGGCGCCTGCGTGTGTACAAGGCACATTCTCCCTTGAAGGAAAAGCTCAAAATGGGCTTGATGGTGGGGGTGGAGGGGCACGTGCCTTAGCCCCCAAACTTTTTGTTGCGTGCGCCTCTCGCGTCCCGGCGCTTGCTGTGCCCGCAGCCAGCGCCAGATGCCTCCCGAAATCACTCCTTCGCAGAGGGTACGGTGACCCACTTTGCGCATTATACGCTCGGGCACGCCATAAAGCGGAAAGCAAGGACGAGAATCCGGCCGAGTCTTGTCCACCCCGCCCTTCTGTCGACAGACTGCCGCTGTCACAATCTGGAATCAGAGATAAAAACCGCACAAAAAATCTACGTGGAGATACATCGGTCCCTACGGCTGTATTTCTGTTGTAGAGGAACCGTCATTACTAATCATAACATATGAAACACGCAATGTAAATCCCAGCGGCAGTCAGACAAATGGTGACACAAACTGTAGCAATGCTAATTTTTTATATTAATGGTCATCTTTTATAGAGTTGTTTAAATCCATAATAGCCATTGCTTTCCTCAATAGCACTCAAATGAAATAATTACAATATCCTTTAATGCACTATGTTTGTTTATTTCAACCTTTTTGTTGTACAGAAAAAACTGCTCTCTACTCGGTCAATGAAAAATAAGTGTCCTTTGGTGACAAACAAATGGAGATCTGCCTGAATGGTCTAATGAATGAGGCCATAATCTCTATATCGGGGCAAACTTAAGATGTTCTACCATTGTGTACGGGAGGGTCAAGCTCCACTATGGAGTCACGCAAAGCGTTCTAGCGCCCTCTAGAGTCGAAAATCAGATTTGACTGATTTGAGGCTGCAGTTCTTCAGTCAAATCCTTTTAGAAGATTCAGTAGGACGCAATTTAGTTGGTAATAGACTAAACGAAACATTTCACACATTTCCCATTCAAACAGAGCAACATTTGTAAGTATTGATAAAAATGTTTAAACTGGTCCTACGGTAACGAAGGTAATTGTGTTGCTCTTCCGCAATCTCGTGATTATAAATTAGCAGAGCTGCAATCCAAAACTGAGTCCAGTTCCATTCCAAAGACCAGTTTACGGTCCCTGTTTGTACTTGGCACTCACTATTGGAAGCATCTGAATGTATTTAAATATATATAATACACATAAAATGTAATTTAGCTCTTCAACCACCCCCACTTTTAGAGATTTAGTATACTGTACTATAGACTGTGTATATATACTTTGCTATTATAGCGTGATTCCTACCCATGTCAAAAAACTTTCCTACAACCTTGCGTAATTATTACAGGGACTATATTCCGTAGTCTTTGTAATTGGCTCCGATTTTACCTATTTGCTTCTAATTAACAGAATTAACGGAGCCACATTTCACATTTCGACGTGCCAATAAGCTGTTTTTCTAACATGTGGGCTTCAGTGAAAATCCTTTTGGTTGATGGAACATCGTACTCTGCCAAGTTTGTCATAACAAGTCCCACTGTCAGTAAAACGGGAAAGACATTCAATTCAGAAAGGATGACAAATCATTTTTCCCAAGTTATTTACTGCTGCGAACTGATGCTGACGTATTGATGTCGGGAGCTTGATTGACAGGAGCGCGCACCAATCGTAGTGCATTCACACAGCTCAGCAGGCGGTCTCAGTTCCTAGAACGTTAATGCACAGATGAACACTTAAGCGCCGAATTCTGCAGAAACCTGTCCCATTCCAAGACAAACATCTTGTTTTCCAAGTGAATGATGAATTGTCTTTTGGTACCACTTTTGAAGACAGTGCGGTTTTCACGTCAGTACTTTACAAGATATATTTGCGGAGTTTATCAGTATAGAAGTTATTATAAGACTGACAAAGACAAAAACCAACCTTTAGTATCACAGTGATAACTTGTGGCCATTCCCCCCAAAATGAGTTTGTTTAGGAAAAAATCTATGTAAATAAAAGTCCTACCCTAGAGTTGCCAGACTCATATTCAGTGCAAAATTTTCAGTTAACTGTACGCTCTGGTTGTTCAGCCCACACTCTGACAAGTTGACTGAATGACTCCCCTGACATTTGTGAGGCAGCTAGAGGCGAGAAGACCCCCAGAATGCCAGGAGGTCTTGGAGAGCCAGGAGAACAAGATCGTCTCAGTTTCCCTGGCCCCGTTTCTGTGGTGCACCTGTCAGAACTGTCATAGCCCCCTCCCCTTGCTTACCTGGGATGAAGCACCTGCTGAAATGTGATATATAACCCCCACCCACCATACTCAGTGAGAAGGAGACTGGAATAAGACACCATGAAACAAGCAGCATATGGATGGCGTTTCCATAGCAATATCAGGACAGCACCTGTACCCTCATCAACTGTGTCAACGTGGCTGATGTGCATCGGGCAGCACAGGTGGGCCCAGGTAGAGATGAGAAACTGATGAAGAATCCTGGCTTCCCTTGCATAGGAGGAACTAGACAGAACATCAGTGCTAACACCTCCAAATGTGCTCTAATCCCCTGAAGACTCTCAGAATGAGCCATCCTTATATGTATGTACACATGATAAACAGGCTAACATCTGATTAATGCAATTACTAATAACCCAGAAAAGGCCACTAAAAAGCATCCAAGCTGAAATTATTGGCAGACATATACCGAGACTCTTTTATGTGCAAAAATTACCATGGCTACTTTAGACACACTGGCATCATTATATGCAGAATCAAGCAGAATTTTATTTACAGCTTGCACATCAATGTCTAACAAGAGACCTTAATATATAGGTTTCCAGCTCCCCAATGTTAAGGATGCAACGAAAGGTAAAAATTGGCTCGTTAAAGCCAGCTCTGCTTGCATACAGGATGGCATTTCTCCAAACCAGCAGCAAGGCTGAGGACGAACGAAAACATCATAGCATTTACAAGACCACTATTATAGGGTATTAAAGAACCTGCCTCACAAGATAAAAAAGTGGTACATTAGCAGCAAAACCTTACAAGGGTGGGCCTGAGCAGTAGCCACAAGGCTAGTTCCCTTTGTTATAGGAGGCTTAATTATGTTTGTGTTCAGGGAATGATCTGTCCTGTGGATATACTGTCTTAATCACCTCCAGTACCCCAGCCAGAGCTAATCCACAAAGTACCACAGTGTGCAGAGTGTAAATTCTCACAAGCTCAGCTGTCAGTCATTTCAGTACCAGGATAACCAGTTCAAGATGATGATCTGACTTTATTAATCAAACCAAAGTGTGAAATGAAAACCTAATTAAAAAGCCCAATCAAGCCCGATTCACAATGAACCGTCGGCGTGGCACGCATCCACGTACTGGACAAATCAACCGAATGGGGGATGGGTTAAAAGGAAAGAACTCCTCATAATGCTGCTTTGAAAATAATAACAAAAATCAACACGCATTTACAGTTTTCATATGTATTATATAGAAACAATTTGCCTAAGACCCAATTTTTAATACAGCAGCCAATCAGATTTAAACCTTTCAGGAGTAGTATCCAATCAGCATGCATATCTCTCAACCCACAGCTGCTTACATTTGAACTCATCAGAGCTGGCTGACTTCTAGCCGTCCAATTTGGCCATGTATTCATCAAGGACTGTGGCACTTATAACTACACATAATTTCAAAATTAATTGCACCAGGCCAGCAAATCTTTCAGAAAAACCTTCTCGCACTATAATGTGAGCCGAAGCCCATAAAAATGTTGCCATTCAGACATCTTTTATTGGCTGTACATTCATTGAGGGACAAGTCCAAGGCCTGTTGCCTTTATTCAGGTTACCCCGGCAATTAACATTAATTAACATCGTTATGCTGATGGACGAGCACTGATTCTTGGCTGAAAGGAAGGTACGGAAGCAGTGAGATTCTGTGGACCTTTCTACTTCCACTTACTTTAATTTGCTGAAGGTCAATCTCCCTGCAAGGATAACAGCCCTTTACTTATCTGATAATTATTAGGCACGTCAATAGGTTTTTTAAAATAATTTTCTCATTTAAAAGAGAAAAGTCTACTTCATACATAAAAATCCATATGCAGTTTTACATGTTTAGATATGTGCATACCTGGATATTTCCAAAAGTAATTCAGTTTAAGAGCAACCTGATTTAGTGTGCAAGTCCAGTTCCTGAATCACTGTATTACATGACCTACAAATAACTGGGGTCATGTTTTCCCTGAGTATAAGGACACATTACTTAGTTTGTGGCATTTTGTGGCAAGCTGGTCACTGCTTCAGATGTGCAGTACACATAAAACCAACCATGAAGTGAATCACACTGTGAACTGGTTAAAGAGCTAAATTCAAAATAATAAAATGGGTCTTGACCAAGGAATCATGCCTTTACTTTATGAACACAAAATGCTCTTTATCATGAACTGCGCTCTATTTGAATCACACTGGATGATACTATTAGCTGCCAAGTGGATAAACATTGTATTGAATATGCAAATCAAGCGGGCACATCACAACGGTGTACAAACAAACCAGACTGGGCAACTTCGCTCGTCGGCGTACACATCGCAAAACAGTGTTGTGTTGTCTCTGAGATACGATTATCTTTGTCAGCCGTGAGCGGCGAACGGTGGAGATTAGTTTACGTAAACATCGATTAACTGTGCTCGGAGTGCTAACACAGACCCACAAAAGCTACATCTATAGCTGTCACATACCAAAGCAAAGCAAAGTCTGCAGTTCATGTTCTGCACTGGAACAACTCCTTTGTTGCGGTGAAAGAGAACAAACTGCTTTCATGAAATGATGGATGGCGTTTGCTTACTGCATCAGAGCTATAACAAACTTGACAGACTGCCTCAGTGCTGTCTGTGAAATAAGAGTCAGTGCTATCATAAAAAGGGATACAAGATACTACAGACCACGAGCCTGTTTCATTCTTTAGATATATGGCAGTTTGATGTATCTCTGTACTGTATCTATTAAAATCCAAAAGCTAATAATCCCAGCTCCACCAAAGGGGCTCAACAGATATGTGTACAGCTGGACAAACATGTGGGTTTATCAGCTCTTGCCTTACCCTTGTGTGCTTCTAACTGTAAAATAATTTTTAAATTAGGCTATTTAGTCCTTTACCTCCACTGAGTTCGATAAAGCAATACGTGGAATTTGGTTTTTGGTTCATGTGGCTGATTTTAATGCAACTTTATTGTTTCGCTTGCTTTCTCTGTCTGTTTTCATGGAGGCAGCTTGATTGAGAAAACTCTTTACACTTTTCTGTGTTGTGTCTGTGTTATTGACCTGGTGTAATGTGTAATACTTACAACGCAAAGTCAACATTCTGTCCAGTGACCACAATGCTTGTTATGGCTGAAAAGTATTACTGTGTTATCGCACACCGCCATCGGTTACTCGTTTTAATACCAGAGTGAGCTTTGTCACAGAAACTACCTCGACTCACTGGTACTAGTCCAGACAGGAAGCCATTCCTTTTGATGAATATATGCACAATTTTTTAGATGCTATTAGAAGGTGAATTGGAGACCAATACTTTGCCTAAAATAAGATATTAATATTTCAGAAGCAGTGTGTGTAATTATCACATAATGAACTGAAACAAGTTAAAGCTCTGTACTTTTGGGTACAGCGTGCAAATCATTCGCCCTCTCTTGTGACCACGGGGGATGTGCGCTGTTCTGTTCCACTCAGGGGGCCCATCGGACCAGCTGGCAGCCCAACCGCTGCACCGTACGGGCGTGACGCTGCCAGGCTGTTTGTCACATCCCTCTCTCAGTCTCCTAGGAGCTGGTCGCTGGGAGACGCGGAACAGAGGAGTCACCTGCTGTTTGCGTCGCCTCGACGCTTAAAGGCGAAGAGTGCTGGAGGGCGTCCCTGGGACATGTGACTCTTGTGGAGAGGGACACTCATACCTTGGGACAGTTTGATGGCTTCTCCTGCATAACCCAGCTGGCCATGAAGGACAAGACTTAGGGACATCAATTTTTTTATTTACACAATCTCCATCCATCCAGGTGCATCGCTGGTGTTTTCACCCCCCCCCCTCGCACACTGATGAGAAATGATAGCATTCATCAGCTTTCACTGCTGTGGGGATTTAAGAAGTTGTACAGATGGGCCTGGCTGCCTTATATTACATAATAATGGGTCAATGAAGGTAACCGGTGTTGAAGTGAATCCTTCTGTTGTAGGCAAAATGCATTTAATAAATTTATGCTGTGGCACATTCTAAATGGAAAATTTGAAAGCAATTGTGTCATTCTCTCGTTGATTCTGCATTTGTGATTTTACAATTTTTCCTGATTGTTTTATAAAAAATTACGCTTTAATATGAATTGGGATTGTAATGTTGAATGCACCAGGAAAGACATGTACACTGAAGACACTGTAAGAGTGTCAGTTCAAAGCCTTGTGTAGCACACAAGTGAGATTGCATCTCATTTCCAGTCAGGTTTTGTCAGAAAATATCCTAGGTCAGGTCGTTAACGAGGCAGTGACGGGGATTCCAAGTGTCACAGGAGTGTTGCAAGGCCCAACATGTCTGCTGCACTTTGGATCAAGTGCTAGTGCATGTGAGTTGAATGAGACATTAGGTGTAGATACTATCAAGCAGGGTTTAACGTGGCGTTCAAGGTTCACAAAATACCCAATAACAGGGAACGGTGTGATGACTTGCTCAACGTCTCAGGTCATAGGACATTTAAGACCTGCTCAACATCTGAGAGTATGGGACATTAAAGACCTGCTCAACATCTGAGAGTATGGGACATTTAAGACCTGCTCAACATCTGAGAGTATGGGACATTAAAGACCTGCTCATCATCTGAGAGTATGGGAAACTAAAGACCTGCTCAACTTCTGGGAGTATGGGACATTAAAGACCTGCTCAACATCTGAGAGTATGGGATATTAAAAACCTGCTTGACATTTGAGACTATGGGATTTTAAAGACCTGCTCAACATAACAGTACAGAGGACTAATAGTCTCTGTTGTGCCCTAATTGTAGATCCCACATTTACATTCATACCCCCCGTTCGCAACAGGGCCACTTTATTAATCCATGACTGTAAACAGGAGATTTTATTGGACATGTAATGTTATTGAATTACCATAGTCATAACACTGAAATGAAGTATAAATGTGTTATTCTCTTTCACAAAGACCACACTCAGAGCTCTGCATGCGTTTGGAGCCCCAGATGAGACCTGCCCGCATCTTGTAATCAACTTTACAAGTGTTTATTTATAAGACGGACTAAAGCTGACCTTACAAACTTAATCAATCGCATTGTCGTCGAGATGCAATGACTAATATTACAATAATTACACCCCGGCATTGATCCACCGATGTCGTTAATGTACTTTGAGTCGCCATGGTGATCTTGGTAATGATGCTTCTGCGTCGGCTGGAGAGGCTTTATTGAAGGTTGCATCGACCGCTCCCCGCCTCGCTTTCATTTCTCGCATCATGGAAACCGCGGCAAGGTGGGTTATTAGCTGAGCACAGACCCCGGGACGGCCTAACACGTGGCTACGTAACGTGAGACAGCACAGAATTCCATCCTCATGCAATTAGGTGGCTTCGTGAAATTGGTGCATTGTTAAAAATTCCAAGGGTAGCCTTCACGCTAGGTGCATTGTTAAAAACGGTTGTCCAACATGGAGCCATCAATACAAGCTGTGATGCCTTTACAATACAGCCTGGGTCGAAACACATAAAGCTGCAGTAAAGAGACCTCCACAATGAAGTTTTTTTTTTCCTTTCAGCTGTGGACGTTAAGCTTTATCTTTGTTTGGGTCTTGAAGTGTGGTGCTGACCAAGAAATGTTCCTGCTTGATGAACATGTAGAAAAGCAAGGCCGCGATTCGATCTACAGCAGTGGGCATCACAGGTTGACGGCTGGGGAGGGGAGGATATTTTTATGCTCTCGGCTTGCAGAGGCACTTTAGTGTACCGTCACCTGATCTGAGAGTTAATGATCTGTTTTTAATTCTCCGGGCTAATTAAAGTACGTAGACTAAGAAGGCATTTCAGCTCCCCTGGAGTCAAAACTGATGAGGTTGGCCAAAATTTTATCATTGTGCCCAATCAGAATCATCCAGACTCCTCGTTTCATGTCACCCATCTTTTGATTTTTTTATTTTTGGTGGTGGGATGGAGGGACTAGTGCTGTTCATTATGTCATAAGTGAGACGTTATGGGACTTGACTTGGCTGCTGACCTTAGAATTGATGGGAATTAAGCCCAGTTCAAGGTAATGATCACAAAATTTGTGTAAAAAAGCACTGCTAATTACACAGCTGAAGATTTACAGCTGATTGCGTTCACTTTGTTCTAATCACTTTTTTGATGTTCCATGTCAAAATGAAAAAAGTGTATTTCAGCAGAAGGTTCTTAAATAAATTATTTTTTTTCCTTTTCAATTGCAAAAAAACTGGCTTGATTTATAATGAGTTTAAATGCCTTCGGATCCAAAAACGCACACACTGGAAATAAAACAAATGTTGAACAGCCTGTGTATCACCAGTTGGTGATACGCTGACGTGTTTATCAGGAGAACACGTTTCCTAGGAGCCAATTTCAGCCAATCAAGTTAAAGAATCTGACAGTATCCCTGTGATTTTCTAGGTCATGCAGTTTGGTAGACAAAAACATCCTATAATCACAGAAGAAGACTTAAAAAAATGGGTAAAAATAGCAGAGGTTGCTAATGTAATAAATTAGCAGTGTCACCTGAAATTAGGCTCATTTGGAAAGTTGTGTTTTGAGACATAATTAAGGAGTACAAGACCTAGAAGTGCCCTGTGTTGGGATGAGGCTCTGTCCAGGGAGTCCCCTGCCCTGCAACCTGTGCTTCCTGGGATGGGTTCCAGGTTTCCCGCGACCCTAAATTGGATAAGCGGTTTGGAGAATGGATGGATGGATGTAAGAACTGGAAGTGTGAAAGTCCAATGCAAAACAACAACAAACATATATTTATGTAGCTAATGTGAAAGCACTACAGTGAGAAAACCCTCGTAGTCAGGACAAGAGTATGATTAGTCCCCCAAGCAAAAGACTCAGGTCTTTGGCTCAGCAGGCTAATCATCTCTCCTGGTAACTCTGTGCGGGCTTCGAGGTCGTGACCTTGAGCCCTGCATTGCCCCTGTAACATTGGTGCTGTGAACTGGATAAATACCGGCTGTAACCAAGTAGTTGCGATGTGGTTGCTACAGATATTTAGAGGGGGAGGGTGTAGCGTATGTGAAAGTGCCATGGTGAGAATCCTAGAGTAGTCAGGACAAGAGTGTAGTTAGTCCCCCAAGTGAAGGACTTGGGTCTTTGGCTCGGTGGGCTAATTGTCTTGTCTATTAACTCTGTGAGCACTGTGAGGCTGTTAGTTTGAGCCTGGATTGCCTCTGTAGCATTTATTTTTTCCCCCAACCAGTCTCTTCAGAGGGAATTCACAACTAGGTATTAATTTCTCATCATCCCCGCAGATATTTTAAACACACAAAACGTTTCTTTACAATAATAATAATTAAAACACAATAATGATTATACAAAAATACAAACAAAATTTTAAAAGACACATGTAATTGTCACGCCCCGTGATTAGTGCCTGCCAGCCCTGCCTTGTTAGCAATTAAAAGCCCTACTATCACAGAACTCCTTTGTAAAATATTGAGCTAGCATGAGCCTTGCTGAGCATTTACAGACTTACCTGTCTGTTGTCTTCTTTTCCTTTTGTGGCTCCCAATACCCGTTCTTGTCCTGTTCCTCTGCCTGCTGTACTCTTCTTCCCCATCCTCATCCTGGACTGACCCTACTGTCTTTTGGATCATTGCTTTCACCCCTTCTGCGTTCATGCATTAACAGAAATCCCATTAATAAAACACTAAATAAAACAATAAAACACAAAATCAGTCTTTTGTTTCTGGGAGTGGCCTGTACTTCCTTGCATGTGTAGAGCATGGTTCACGCAAGTGTCTGGGGTCCCTCTTTCATCCAGCCAACTGCTCCAATACAGTCTGGCATACCTGTGAGGTCCTGCTGCCTAGCTATGCTATGCTGAGTAAAACACAGTGTTTTTAATGGTTTACAGACTGTAAAGTATAACACCGTGCAGATACTGTTGGTCTATACTGTGCACCTTGTCCTGCATACCTGCACACGTCTGCTACACACCTGAATAACATGCACATGGCTGCTGCTCCCCTACAGAACGTACATACTTTTGATGCACACCTGCATAGTCCTCCTCACTTCTGTATTTTGGGCTTGGTTGCTTTGAATACAAACTGCTGTTTTTGCCCAGAATGAGCCTATGAGCCCAGCAGTAGGAGACGCATTTCAGTAGAAAGGGGACACTATTCTATAATTTATTCTTTGTGCACGTGTGTGACAGAGAGAGACAGACAGACAATGAAAGAAAGAGAGACAGAAAGAGACAGAGAAGCAAGACAGAGATGGAAAGTTTGCTGTAATTGACTGATGTTCCATTTAAGAAGCGGTCAACCATTGGCTTCCTGCTACTGACTGTAACTGAACAAGCTGTTTTGATCGATGGACAGAGGGAGGGAGGGAACAGTGTTGTGTGTGTTCAAAATACACAGATGCAAGTGAAAGCCAGAGGAGAAAACATGCACACTGATAATGCTACTCTCTGAAAATATGTCACATTTTCACTACAGCCACCCACTGTATGGGCTGATCATGGGACAATCTTTTGCTTAATGTTGAATTTAATACAGCATGGCAGGGGGGAAAAATAACTGAATACAAACTAAATTAATTTCTCAAATCCATCAAATGCCAAAGTCTCAAGAGTGCCTTTGAAAATCTAGCATTTATCTCATATTGTAAGTCAACAGACATGAAATTCCAATATAAATGCATACACAAAAATAATAATTGTGCAATTTTTGTCTTCCAATGAATATTTGATGAACTATACCTCAAGTATTTAATAAGCTTCGGGGTTCCCAGCACAGAATTCTACCAACAACTAATGACATTATTTGAAAACAGTATTTCAAATACTGTACATTTAATTGTGCTAAAATTAAAATTTTGTCTTGTTTTTAACTTTGTTTTCGAAATATCTGTTTTCTACCCCGAAAGCATCATTATGCATATAGACTCGCTTAGTTTCACGGTCAAGCTCATCCCGACCACTGAACAGCATTTGCAAATATAAGTCATCACCCTTCATATATACGCCAGTTAGCGGACATCCACGGAAATCGTTGGAATGCATTGAGCTGTAGTCCAGCTCACCAGAGAATGACTACCTGCAGCTGAATTTTGTTGTCAAAGCCTACTGATTGCTGTCAACGCGCACGACAGCGATGTCGGGCTGCGAGAGGCGACGCCATCTGTGTCACCTCGCCTCCTTCAACGTCGCGCTCGTTCACACTCTGATGTGCGAGGGATGCGAGCGTGGACTGAGTCGTCGAGCTCGCTCACGACGTCCTTCGGTTTGGCGATATTCGGATGTCTGCGAGTTAGAACGGGCGCGCGCGCGTACACACACGCACGCACATATTTACGCTATGTGCGCTTGGAATCCATCCATCCATTCTCTATATCGCTTATCCTATTTAGGGTCACGAGACGCCTGGAGCCCATCCCACAGGGCGCAGGGCATGGGACACCCTGGGCGGGGCGCCAACCCACTACAGAGCACACACACACATACACACACGTACGCACGCACATATTTACGCTATGTGTACTTGGAGTTGTTCCATGATTTTTTGATCTCCTCTCAACTACCAGACTCTAAATACGTCTTGTTCATATTACCTAGTGATCGTAAATTTCAGCACACAAGCAACAGCTGAAAACTGCAACACATAACATGACGTTATTTTCTTGCAAAACTGCGGATAACTACAAGGTATCTGACCGATGAACTCCTCTCGGTGCCTTGTACTTTCAATTAACGCGAAAGCATGTGCGTCTGAAACCTGTGATGTCACGTGGGCTTCAGCAACTTCAAAAACAGCTGGAAAAATAAAGTTTCTATTACTTTAGCTCCACAGCCAAGATATCTACAGGCTGGTCCGTTGATATGCTCCGGAGACGCGCATTCCATTACGGAATGCACGGTAGCATGGCGAAGTGCCATTCACTCTCTATCAGCATGCGTAAACAGAATGGGCACACTCGGGCGTCAATGTCATCTCTAATCATTAACAATTAACAATAGCTCGTATTTACAAAATGAACTATTCATACGCGTTGCGCACTACCATGACTTCTCTTATCTTCTCCTGTATACAAAATTTCCTATATGCTTCATTTCGTAACAGTGATAAGACGCTTATCGTAATGTAAACTGCTTTGTGCCTTTCAGTAAAGATACTGCACGTTTCCACTTGATGAAAATCAACGCGGTAATGTGTATGGTGGACTTGTATATTTTTTTTTCCTTTTAACTTCCCCATTGCCGCCCAGTTTAGTATTCTATCAGAATTAGACTATGCCACTTCAAAGATAATAATGCAAAAAGCTAAAAGTCCGTCCAAGAGGCAAACTACTGGGCCCAGTCTGTCATGGCAATAAAGCGGAATAAATATGTATTTATTTTGTAAACAAGTTCTGCGCTGCATTCTCCTCGGCTTGTGTGCGTGCTTTTGACTGAATTACACTTAAGGTCAGTAACCGGATACTTGAACGCAGAATTGCAGATGCACTTATAAAGACAAAGCATCAGCATCCAGTGTCACCAGTCGCATGACGGACTCCACAGAAGTGAAACGAAGGGGGTAAGTTTGCAGGAGGCTGGAAGAGCTCCGGACTGCTTAATTACGCTGCAATCATTGGACATTTAATGCTGAATTATACTTCATCAGTTATTAATAATGCTTTGATGTTGTGAAAAATAATTCAATGCAATGAAAATGTATATAACTTTACTTAAGTTTTACCTCCATCGTGGGAAAATCACTACCAAGCGTGAGAGCATCTCGTATTCCTAGTGTTGGCGAAAGGAGCGTCCTCGTCAACGCTATAGGCAATAAAGCCTCGTGTAACCCATCAGCTCTGGTTCTTACTGTAGTCAGGATCGGACATATTTTCCTCATTACAAGACCTCCACTGGGATTTTCTGATGTTTGTACATATCGCAGTACTTACTATTTGGAAAGATTAAACGTTATCGTTATTTTTCATCAGTGCGAGTGAAATCTGGCGACTGCATGGGCGTGACAAAACGACAGGAGCGCTTTGTGTCTTTAGAGTACTCCTCTGGTAAAGAGGCCCCGCATGGTTGCTAACATATTAAAAGTCCCAAAGGTGATGACTCGCAAATACAATGCATGGTTCTTCCCCATCTAACAGACGGCCAGCGTTCTCCTTCATTTGTGCGCTTCTTAAGTGTCAGCCGTGTGAAATTCGCTTGTAAGTAGTGTCTTAATAATGCGATGTTTAACATTTTAAGTTTTTATGTAAAAAAACAAAAATTATTGCATTATCTTAGCCTGCAAATTTAGCGGTATTTTGGACAAACATCAGCTCTTATATTTTGTTTTGCGACGCAAATCGGTGTTGTATATTTTTTTTCTTAGTGCGTATGGTTAATTAAAGTAACGTGTAGTTATTTGCACGTCTACAGTTTGGTTATGTTGTCGATTACAGAAAGGCTGTAAAGTCTTACGATAATCACCTACAAACATGTTGAATGTTATTTTTCTGCTGTTATTTGATATACGGAGATCCAAGATATCTGCAATCTCAATACCAAAACGCACCTGTCTAGCAGGCAGACCGCACAACGATCACGCAACTGACCGTAGTTTTTAAAGGGCATTCGTAATTCCACTGGGAATTAAGTTTGTTCATATAACTTATCTAGTTCGTAATTACAAAATATAATAAAATACAAAAACAAAAATGTAGATACATACATTGGGAAAGGACGCGAAACCAACCGTTTTTGGCAACAACATACACACAAGCCCAGTAAAACGGTTCGATTCACAGCAGTACCAACGATCTGCCAGTGTTTGCTTGCTGTCTTCTTACGACAGATAGTCAGACTTTAGTTTGAACTCTTCTGCTCTCCAGGAGGTGTGTTTCCCCTTGTAAATGTGAGAGCGTTATGGTAGCCTTCAAGGGAGTGTGGACCAAGGACTTTTGGCGGGCGGTCTCAGGGGAGTTCCTGGCGACGCTCATCTTCGTCCTGCTCGGCCTGGGCTCCACGGTGAACTGGACGGCCGGCGAGGCGACAGAGTCGCCGCCGGACCTGGTGCTCATCTCGCTGTGCTTTGGCCTGAGCATCGCCACCATGGTGCAGTGCTTCGGCCACATCAGCGGAGGCCACATCAACCCCGCCGTCACCGCCGCCATGGTCTGCACCAGGAAGCTCAGCCTGGCTAAGGGCCTCTTCTACCTGCTGGCCCAGTGCCTAGGAGCTATTGTGGGAGCGGGAATCCTGTTCCTGGTGACTCCCAGCAGTGTGAGGGGTAGCCTGGGTGTAACTACGGTATGTCACCCTGAGCCACCTGTAGGGGTCCTAACATGTTCTGTGGCTGATGCTGTGTGTCCATAGGCAAAGCAAGCAGCATGCTGGCTTGTTTTTGGCAACGACTGCTAAGTAGGACTCTTTGCATGAACAGAATGTACTGGTCAGTTTTAATTGGTTAGTTATTATACCTTTTTGACTGTAAATCTCCCTGGAAGGTTTATGTCAAACCAGACTAGTCTAATATCTCCAGAGTTGATCGACAGGTGAACTCCGGCATCTCTGCTGGCCATGGCCTCTTGGTAGAGGTGTTAATCACGTTTGAGCTGGTCTTCACCATATTTGCCACCTGCGACCCCAAGCGCAGCGATCTCAAGGGGTCCTCCTCTCTGGCCATCGGTCTGGCTGTCACCATAGGTCACCTGTTTGCGGTGGGTTTTTCAGCTTTTTTAAGTGCCATTAGGAGATACTGACCCTAGTCACCTGTGTAATAACAAATTTGAACAATTGTTATAATGTTCAGGTTATTCACATGCACATTTTAAGCATGCCACCCTTATGCCATTGTTCTGATGATGAAAGCTGATTGGTGGAACCTAAGTCTGGAGATATTAAAGAATAGCAGGCATGCGTCTATTGTTAAACTTGGAGGGCATGGCCTAGTTAACATACATAATAACGTGCAGCGTTTGTGTACACCCCCCGTGTACGCAAAGTGCTGGGTCAGTGAATGTATAGTACAAGTAACATTTTGCATTGTCTGTGTTGTTTTAGATCCCTTACACTGGGGCCAGCATGAATCCAGCCCGGTCGTTAGGGCCTGCAATTGTGACCTGCACCTGGGATGATCACTGGGTAAGGCGGGCACTGTTTCCCAGTTTTTCCCCGTTCACTGAAGGGAAAAGCACCGGTTCCTAGTTCTGTACTGTCCACTGAACGGCAAAGCACTGGCCCCTAAATCAGAGCCACCTACTGAAGGGTTAAGTACTAGTTTTCAGCTCAGAACTATCCAGGTGAAGGACTGGTTCCCAGTTTTGTTCCATGCCATGAAGGGAAAAATAACAAGTTCCTGGTTATTAACCAGACTGCAAAAAAGGTGAAAGTCCAGTGTCAGCCTGGCAGACAATGAGCATTACTGAACACAGAACTGAGCGCTATTGTGTGCAAAAGGGCAGGTGATGAGCCTCCCACATGTACAGCAGGCTCACCTGTTGCCATCAAAAATGATTTCAGCCTCCAGGTCAACATTCATGCTGAAACTCAAGAAGGTCAGAGGCTTGTGCCAACACTGCGGTAGAGTGAGGACAGCTTAATCAAGCCAAAGGTCGTTGTGTTTCCTCTAAAAGGCACTCCGTCTCAGCCAAATCTCAGACTTTCCCCTGTTACTCTACTAACATTCCATGTCTTGACCTTTACAGCTAATGGTAAAGAGATTTTAGAAGGGGCGTTTCATTTAACTTCTTTCCGTCACCTCACCCATTCACATTTACTTCCCTTTTTTGTAAAAAATGTAAAACAGTTGCTTTATTTTAAAGGCACAGTACATTAAATCTTGAATTTGGCCTGCATGTAGCTATCCAGGGTCCCTCCATACTCTGTGGGTTTTAGCCCTTAGAAAAGATGCATGACAAAAAAAAGACACACATTTATTTTGTCTTCTCCGGACTTGTGTCACACACCAGCCTGCAGATTTCTTTAATTGCCTTCTGCCTGCCGCGCCCACGATGCGAGGACCCCGGCTGGCACCGCACACTGGCGTGCCTCGCTCTGAAATCTGACATCGGCCCTCCTGCGGGCACCGCGGACGCCGCAAGCGTGCGATCGGTACAGATGAATGACATCAGTGAGGACAGTGTGTTCGTTAGCGGAACGTCACTGACAGGACCGGTGAAAAGCTTGCTGGCGTGGGCTGGGGCTGCAGCAGAGCAGGGGGAATTCTCCTTCTGCACCCTTTTGCTCCGCGTGTGATGGATGTCCTGTTTGGTTCTGTCACTGCTACCGAAAACACATGATTTGTGTGTGCAGATTTTTAACAGGGAACACTGCCCTGTCCTCTTACTGAGAGCGTTATTCATTTTGTTTTTCTTCTGTACATATGGGAGCCAGAAGATATAGGTACTTGTACATGGGTCGTTAAATGCTATGCATGAGGTCAACACACCCGTGTGTATGACATGCAGGAGCCAGGTGTACTTAGAGGATTACCCATCTTGGTTGTATGTCTCAGCATCACACCCTGTGTTGATTGGTTGATTTTTCCCCCTTCCAGGTGTACTGGGTGGGTCCCATCCTGGGTGGGATCATGGGGGCCACAATGTACGAGTACCTGTACTGCCCTGACCTGGAGCTGAAGAGGCATCTCAAAGAGGTCTTCTCAAAGGGCGCCTTCCACACAGCCAAGTACCGAGAGGTGGACAGCTGTCGGTCCCACAGCGAGCTGGACGAGCTGGTCATGAAGCCCAGCTCCCTGAGCACGCTCGATGTGGAGAAGGCTGAGAAGTCCTCGCTCTCCCCGGCATGACTGCCGAGCGCACTGGAAATGGAGACCAGCCTGTAGAGGTTCCCTCACTCCTTTGGGCATGCTCTTATCGAGGCTTACTCCACCGCCAGCTGGGAGGCGCTCCTCTGACAGGAGGCGCAGGCCTTGATAAACCGAGCCTCGCCCAGCCTGGCCCGTCCTGCTGTGTCTCAGTAATCGCTCCTCTTCAGACCCCTTTCTAGGCCCTCTTTGAGTTAACGTGGGGGGGGGTCTCAGCTACATTCATGTCAGTTATACATAGCTATGTTTTATAACATATAAATAAGCCCTGCGGTTCTGGGCCGCCTCTTCATCTGTGTATCAGACACGTGAGACCGAACTGTGTGTAAGTCAGAGATGCCCTTTGATGTCACACCAGCTACCAAACACGTGTTTGGTCGCTGGCAAGACATCAAAGGACAATTAAAATCGACTGGCCTAGAGGTGATAAGCCTACATTTATCCAGTCTCCATTTTCAGTGCTGTGTTTGTGCATTTAATAATTTTGATTTGTTACAGAGCAGCTAAACCTTCACTCCTGTTATTTTCTACCACAGTGCAACTCCTGGTCACCTACTTCATTCAGTTTCTTTTTTTTCCAGAAGAATCTGCATTTTAAATTGTAATTATTGCCAGAGAGTTGTAAACATTGATTGTACAAATGCTCTCGTACATTTTAACTGTTCTCCTGGGACGTTTTGGGTTGTTGCCTGGCCACGCTGACCTTTCTTTCATTCTCTGATTATTGCGAGCACAGAGCAAGCGCCCCGATCCTGCTCTGCATTAACATTTGGGCCCATAAATGTCAGGCGTCCGTGTGATGAACGTCAGGCCCCTGATCCGTCAGCGGTTCCCTGTGCCAGCACGGTGTGCCCGCTGAACACCTCTGGACAAATTAGTGCCACTCGCTGGCTGATAAAAAGGCGATCCTGGCATTACCCTACTAGAGTATCTCAGAACCAGACTTTTTTGTAAAGCATGCAAGTCTAGCAAGATTAGAATACACCCATGGATACATCTGTGACTGCCTGACATGAATGAATTGCCCACATTCTAAATATGAACTGTATCCATAGAAGCGTGAATAGTTAATACTCAAAGCTTATACATATGTGTATATAATATGAATGTATTTATGCATTTTCTGCTTAGGCACACTTTATCTTTTTCAAAAATAACAGTAATAATGAAAATAAATAATAATGCTGAACCAGATACACTGGGGTGCCTTTTTCATCTATATATATATATATATATTTTTTTTTTCTTTTCTTTTTTCCCCCCCTCTCAATAAACCTTTCTGTCAGCAAAACAAGCTCAGGCAGGCTATAAAAGGGGTTATTTATACACAGAAAACTTGGCTGTCACACAGAATTGATTAACAGGACATCTCCTCTGCCCCTGCTGCTGTTCAGACTGAGATTGGAATGAGATTGAAGCGGAACGCTGGGTTGCAGCAGCTATGGAAGAAATGCATCAGAATGATGCATGGGGGAGGTCGTTTTGCAGGAAGTCCCGCCCACCAGCTGTCAGGATTGGGCAGTCAACTCCTCTTCACTTTTATGGGTTTTATTTCATCCTATCCTGTTACTGGACTAGCATGATCACTCTGAAAGGAAAGCACAGCTTTAGCCAAGGTTCCTGTACACAGATTATTTCTTGTGTTTTTTGAACCGAGTACTGATAGGTTCTCCCCTGGAAAGGATATTACAGTACATGTGTTATTACATGTACATCACAGAAGAGGGCCTCGTTCAAAATCTCACCTTTTCGCTCTCAATGAGTAGCAGTCATTTTGACACATTTGAAAGTCTAAGTACTACACCCATCCATTCATCCATCCATCCATTTTCAGGCCAGTCATTGTAGACGGTCACTGGCCAACCCATCGCAGTGTTGGTAATACAGCATTTTTGGACGCGACTTCCTATTAAGCCAACACTGGTGTGCTGTGGTTTTGCAGGAACAGATGGTGAATCACAGGCTAGTAAAGCCTGTCAAGATTCTGCTGTCACCATCGTATAGACAGCGTGGTGTGCTCAGTAACATAAAGACATGGTGACCTGAACGAGGACGAAGGAGGCAGAGAAACTTCTGAGACAGCTCTATCCGAGAAGCCCTAGTGATGACAGGATGCCATACTGCATTTTGCAGTGATGCTGCCCCTGGTCAGCCTCAGACATGTCGAGGGGAAATTATTTTTAGATGCTTCCTGAGCCTTTTAGATACCAAAATGTAGCTGTATAGGTAAGACAAGCCAAAAGACAAATGGAGTTAAGTGGCCTGTAAAGGATCTATAGTCAGAAACTTCAAGTCGTTCAAGTAATTAAACTAGACCAGGTCAAAATCTAGGAGTTCAGATTATCCGGTTCATTGCATTGGATTGAACAATTGCATGTAGGATTTATGTTTTTTCCCCATTACATTCTGTTAGCTTTAAATGCGTTGTCGTATTTGTATATATATTTATACACCGTTAATTTCATCTTAAAGAGAACCCCCTTAAAGTTACGTAATTTCTGCATTCTGATTTTGCTTTAGAAGGTCGTTCGTGTCCTAAAGAAGTTAGAGATGGAAAAAAAATTACACAACAGTACCATCTACTGGTCATTGAAATTTACTAAAAGATGTGAACCTTTTTCAATTACATATAATAAACTTTTTTAAAATTATCCTTATTGAATTCAATGTTTAACCTTAAATTTAACGAACAGTGCTATTCAGTGCTAGACAAGTACTGACTATAATACCAACGAGTACATCAATAAAACAGTAAAAATTGACAGTGATATAATTTGACAACGACATCAAAGGGTGAAATATCATCGTTGTATTTTTATTCCAGTTTTTCGCTACCTCAGTCAACTAATTACTGCCCCCAGTCACATCGATTTTGTTAACAAAGTTGAAACAGAGTTCATGGAGGTGAAGATCTACACCTGTCTTTCATATAATCGATGTTAACTGGGCTCCTACATGGTGGCTTAGCTTCGTTAATTTCCCATGTTCAACATTAATACTATACCGCATAATGTAGCATCAATTCAGTTCAATCATCTTTTTTGAGATTAGCACAGCGGAACGCAGATGGGAATTGAACTTCGAGTCTCATTACCGAAACCACTGCGGCAGCGTCCATCACAAAGCCAGTCCCTCATTATCACATTTATAAACCGTTATAGAACCCAAGTGCTGGAATATAGCAAATCTGAGCATTAGGTCATATGACAAGAGACTGGAGCCCCCTTCATTAGGTGCAAGATGGGAGATCTGAAACTCGTGTACCTGTGCGGGTTTTTTTTTTTTTTCTGGTGCTTGAAGAGGATCAGGTTCCATGGAGCATCAGTTTCCGCATTGTAAAGGCATTGTCGTTCCAGCACATCGAAATAAAATACGGCTCTGCTGGCTGGGGTTTAATTTATCAGAAGGGAATAATGCGTGTATGCAAAAATATTGTTTTGTTATTATTATACAGCATACGCACTCTGTGTCAGAGGATATAGTATTGCATAATTCCATAAACCCACTTTCATTTTATTTTTATTTGTTGCGCCTTAACTGAAATTAGGCTAGGATGATGCAGAGACAGTACATGCAAGGCTTTGGCGTGACGTAGTAGCCTTCTTTAACAAGAAAAAATCATATAGAAATGCTTTAATGGGTATGCACACAGTGATCGACAGTTTACGTATGGTTATATGCGTCAAAATGCGGGTTTAGACGAAATTCCAACATGTTTATGAAAAAGCAGGCCCAAATAAAATGCAGCCCCCCCCCCCCCCACACCACAAACACCACCCCCCAAACCAAAAAACAAAACCAGGA
>JABJVR010000065.1:2205443-2221544 GCA_025773905.1 Chitala chitala
ATGCACTTCACCCTGTGAAATTGTGCTACCCTTATGTGTCTCGTACAATTTTTGGTAATCAAAAATACACGTTCGTTTATATGGGTAGATTTATCTGATAAGGTAGGACAAATGGAGGGTTATAACTGTCATTCTGTACTACGGGGTAGGACATTCTCACGAGGTAGGACAAATCGTTAGGACACCGGTGTTCCATGAATTTATCCTACCCGTGAATCTGTCCTACCCACGCTTACTTACAGTCAGCTATATGTTTTTATGAGGAAGACTATGGAACGCCCCTCCCTTTATAAGCACAATCCCAGATGTCAGCCCGTCTCGCGCTGCTTCTATGGTAATGCAGGCGTTAACCTAACTCCCATACTATTTACATTACAGTGGAAACAGGGTTTTCACAAGAAAAAAAAGAAAAACACTGGTATCATCCCTTTTAAAATCACACAAATGTGATCACACATTAGTGGGTATCACATTAGCTAAACGTTTAGGGAACGTTTAGTTGACGTTATTTGAATGTTTTGTGTTTGCTGGGATGACACTCACTTTTGCCTCCGTTTGAGGATTTTGCGGAAATATGACTGATTGTTTTGTCGTTAAACAGATTCGTCATTCGCGCTGCTACAGCCTTATTCGGGTGATGCTTTTCTACAAAATGTTTTGCTGTTTCCCACATTTTGCACATCTCCCTAATCTGATTTGAAGTTTGATATGATATAAAAAAACATATCATACTTGAAATGAAAATGCTCCTCTTGCAGGGCATCGCTCGTTAAGCAAGTTAAACTTTATTAAAAATTTTTGCTCGTCTTGCAAAGCACTCGTAAACCAAGTTACTCGCAATCCGAGTTTCCACTGTACTTGCTATACAACTAGCTATAGTGCTAGCATTGGCGTGTTCAATACACCGTCAGTTTCAAATCGACAACGTTACTCATGGTTATATTATGTGATTGTGTTTATTCATTGAAAGAAAAAGTAATTTCATAACTTTCAGTTACTGTGCAGTTGGTTATGCCTGATACAAACGAGCAGCCAGTTACACAACTGGTCCCACCACTGTTGCTTGATTGACAGACAATGTCATTCTCCTGAGAAATGGCATTATGAAATAAATAGAAGACTGGGGAAAACAGCCTTTCAAAATAAAAACCACATTTGGAAAATGGCATTTTGAAATAAAAAATTGCTGAAATTAATACATGGGCTCTACCTTTTTTAAAAAATTATTTCTATTATTTTACAATTTCATGGTCTATTATACGATTGTTTTTATTTATTGAAAGACTAAGTCATTTCATAATGTCTTATTGACAGTACTCGAGTTGAGGGGGGATGGCATCCCCCCAGAAATGATCTCCCAATCTACCATGTGCGCTGTCATCAACACAAAATATGTCCCAAACGATAAAATCCACCATCCTCCCTGATTTTTTTTTTACAATTCGACTACTGCTTATTGATATATTTAATTTTGAACATTTTGGAGTTCCATAGGTGGCACAGTGGTGTGGTGGTTTAGCACTGTTGCTGTGCACCTCCAGGTCTGGGGTTCAATTCCTGCTTTGGGTCTGTGTGTGTGAAGTTTGCGTGTTCTTTTTCTGCTTGGTGGGTTTTCTCTGGGTGCTCTGGTTTCCTCCCATGGTCCAAAGACATATAGGTTAGGTTGACTGGTGTGTCCAAATTGCCTGTAATGTGTATGCTCTGTGGTGGGTTGGTGCCTCACCCCTGGGTGTCCTGTGCTCTGGGATGGGCTTCAGGCTTCCCTGTGACCCTCACCAGGAATAAGCAGTGAAGATGATGGATGGGATGGAGTTCCATACTAAGGTAGTTTAGTGATTTATTTCGTACTTTTTTTGTTAGGTCTGACAGCCAAATATCATGCTTTGCACTCATTTAAAAGGAAACCCTCACACGTCCACTGAGGCGAAAGTAGGATGTTGTTGCCTGACCGGCACAGAGAATTCCTGTGCCTCTACAACATGTTTGCGCCCTGAAGATGTAATTCCAAAAATAAACTACCAGCACTATTAGAAAACATTGGTGTCCTACGACTGCTATTTCATATGTACTTGTCGTTTTATTAACAGATGTACAAATATACCTCCGGACAGTGTATCTTGTAACAGCTAATGCTTGCAAGGTAATGATGCGCATGCGTGTCTAGCACTCGGTAACATAAAAGAGCACGTGTTATTTATAGTCAGCATTGTTATCATATTGACAGTAACTGCTTTTGTTAAATATAAGAGAAGATGACATACAATGGTATGCAAATTTCCCCTGCATATGTGCAGTAAACGCAAGCTCTTTTATTTTAGATGTGATTATTTAGGAATTGCAGTCTTCGCACTTTTACATGCGTGGGCATAACTGATTTGTGATGACAAGGACACTTTAAAAAGCGCACTGTGATACTGACTCAATGCAACTCCTTTCATGTTATGTGGAAACAGCTTAGGATTTAAATAATTTCCAATCCTGAAAGATGAGTACACGGACAGTATGATTTTTAAAGCATACGTTTATAATGATATATGGTCTCCGAAAGACACAATAACTTCTACTGTACACTCGGGTCAATTTAAATCTTTGTCACTAATATTTGAAAGCTGCCCAAAAACACATTTTATCATTGCGGAGCTGGTTGATTTTAGAGTACAAGCAGTGAGGTCCAGTCCAGCATCAGCAGCACCCTAGTGGCCTCAGACCGTACCACTGAAGGTCAAATCAATCAATAGGGAACAGTTCTTATATTTATATGATAAAAATATACTTTTCTTTGTTCCCAGGCCTACTTTCATTATTTTTCTAAATTTTAGAAGACGATATAACACATGTAGTAGTAACAGTGTACGGAATTACTGTACTGCATGTTGTAGTTTTTCAAAAATATAGTGCTACCCCCCCCGCGCACACGGAGTGGTACATTCTAGCCTTGCGTCCTGTTCTCTTGTCTGTGGCTACGGTTGAATTGCAGTTCTTTTTATTGTATATTTTCTGTCCTCGCAACTTTATATCTGAAAAATCAGCATGTCGGTAGCATTTGCGGCACACAGGCAACGCGGGAAAGGCGACATAACACCAGCAGGAATACAAAAGGTAATTTAAGGAATGTGTGTGTAATTTGCGTTAGTGTAGGCGGTTAGCTTGGCGAGTTAGCCGCCTAGCAGTTTCCGTGATGTAAAACAAATAAATAGTTACGGAGCCTCACTGCACCACAAACGTCTAATATGAAGTAGTAGTGAGCGAGCAGGAAATGAAAACGCTAAAGAGCCGAGATTTTCTTTTTCGTGTCGGTGTTCGTGTTGAAGGACGGAGGCCTCGTCATTAAAAAGCCCGTGTCTTTGTTAGCCAGGTGGCTAACTTAGGCGGGATAACTATCCGAAAACACACTTTAAAGCTGATTGTTTTCTCTGTGCGCCTCTGGGCTTTGCAGGCATGTAGTTTGTAACTCGTAGTAGTTTGTTTTGCAGTTTAGTGAGTGTTGAGTGCCTGACTGCGGGTGGTATGATCACAAATGCTACCATTTGCCATTGAAAAATAGTTTTTTTTGCCCCCCCCAAGGTAATTGCACCAAAGATTTTGACAGCTGCCTTTTGCCAAGCTGAACATTGCAGTCACTGGGAAGGTTGTGGGGCAATTCAGCATGTGATGCTTCCTGTTATTTTTCTGCACTATTGATAATGTAAATTAATTATAGAGCGCTTAGAATTGGTGTATAGCCTCAGTGGGTTTTCTGGGTAAGACCTTTGAAATCAAAAGCATAATTGGGAAAAACCATTAGCACTAAACAGGTATACATAAACACAGTTGCATGCAATGTTTTGCCCTGAAATTCATCCGAATGTGTACTGATGGGGCAGACCCTTGTCTGCTCTCAGTTGTCTTTTGTTTATCTAAAGTGGATGTTTTCCCCACAGTTGCTAGATGAAAACAACCAGCTTATTCAGTGCATTATGGACTTTCAGAGCAAAGGGAAGACGGCAGAATGTTCACAGTAAGTACGGGATGGGACGGTGCTGTGACGCCTTTCTGGTTAAGTTGGTGTAGAGAGAAAGCAGGCGAGGTGACGCCAAGCGGTCCTTTTGTCAACACGGGTCTGTCTTCTTTTACTTTTGGAAAAGTGATTGTAGTAGGTCATTACTAATACAGTAGTTATCGAAGGCTTGCAATGTTGTCGCGGGTATTATTTGTCATGTCCTTTAACTTTATGGTTGAGGTATACAAACGTTTTTTGTAGTTAAGCCTTTTACATTTTTATAGTTACTGTAGATTAGGGTTCAGCAAAGTGTGCCAGATATGTCCCCAGAACCTATTTGTAAGGGCCCGTAGTTACATAAAACACACAAATTTAATTAACAGTGCAGTAATGGATCCAGGTCTCTCGCCCTCAAAGCAAGAGAGTTTTATTATTTAGTGCTTGGGTTAAAAAGTTTGTTGACCCATGCTGTAGGTTTAATGTGGCAGAATGGAAGGTGACAAAAGGTCCAGGATGGCTTTTTTTTAATGTCACTGTGTATTCCTAATTATTTGTCTTGAAATTTGTCTGTAAACAGGTATCAGCAGATGCTTCACAGAAACCTAGTTTACCTGGCAACGATAGCAGACTCGAACCAGAACATGCAGTCCCTTCTTCCTGCTGTGAGTATCGGTCAACGGGAACTGAGTTCGGCTTTGTTTGCATGTTTGTTATCAAACCGACAGCCATGATGTCCAGGTTTGTCAGCCGATGCTTTGGACTTCCTGATACCAGGGTTGACTCTGCTGGCTAGTTTGTGTTTCATTGAATGAGAGAGCAGGTGAATCTCTTTGGACTTGGATGAATGTCTTTTGGCCATTGTGGAGCTGGGGTTTATTGCAAAGAGTGGTTGGAAAATAGATAATTTGACCAGTAAAATAATTTTAGAGAATTTTAGTTTTAGTCACAAATAGCTGTCAGAGTATTGCATTAATTCACAAAGTGTAAGTTCAGAGTTGAGGAAGGATCCAAAGCCCTTGCCAACTGGGCCTTGTGCTCCTGAAATGTAAGATGGTGCTTAATGCATAGTATATTTGGGGGTGACCTTTTCCCTTTCCATTCATATCCCAAACATTTATAGTTGAATTGAAGTTGCAACATGTTCACTGGCTTTGGTTACAGGTGTATTGTTTGACAAAGCCTTTACAAAGACGAATTCATTGATTGTGACTGGCCTCACGTGTTCACGTGTATGAAGTGCACAGACACAATGTGACAGGCATACAGCAGACCCCCCTGTTTCGTTACATCGCTCTTTTTGCTGCTTCCCAGTTGTAACCATCCCCTATTCACGCGCTTCGCTGTTCCGCCATAATTCACCAACCGCACCGTACAGAACGTTTTGTATATTTTAAAGGTAAGCTTTTGTTGGTTTAGCTTTTGTATGCACTTGATTTGACGTATGGTGTGCCGTTTCTGTTTTTCGTTGGCCGAAACACATTTGCAGGTCACCGGTCGCCACTTTTCGTGATTTTTCGGTGTCTAACCTGACGAAAACCGGGGGTCTGCTGTATGGGCTGTGGTGGACGAATCTCGTTACGCGGCTCCCGCGGTCCCCTTATGGTCTTCTGCCTCCACTACGCGCTGTCTGGACTGTGCGCACAGGGTCAGCCTCTGTAAATCCGGTTAGGTCAGACTAACCGGTTTTTACCGGGGGTGTCTGGCCAGCAGCCGTTGTCTTAGTCTACTGTGCAGGGGGGGTAAATGCGAATGTGTTGCAGTCAAAACAGAAATGCCTTTCTCTGTTTTGTTGAACGGTAGATGTTCACCTAGATTTTCTGTACTTGATTTCAGAGGTCTGAGCCCCCCACCACTGAGGTAAAGCATGAAGTGAGTATTTATGACCATGGGGGAGGGGCCTAACTGAAGCTGGCTTGTGAAGGGGGTGCCAGGGTGGGGGCGGGATCGGTCTGTGTTGTAGGATGGGCCAGTCTGTGTCACTAATGTGAGCACACCGTTGGCTTGAGAGGACGTAACCACATCCGTGTGTCTGTGTACTTCATGCATGTAAAGACTCTGCTCACAGAACATGTGAGAATACGATGTCCTGATTTCTCATGAGCGGTCTGTCATTGAGTTCAGCTCGGCAGCGTTCTTGACGGTCCATTTCCCCTTGTCTTGTCCTGATATCACTCTTCTTTGTCATGTTTTGTTTCATTGTCGTCTTCTCATCATCATCATCATTATAACTTCCTCTGGGGAGGTAATGTTGGGGTAAATGGCACCAGTTCCATCACCTATTTTACCAAGATCATGGTTTTTTTTTTTTTTTTTTTTTTTTTTTTTAACTGGGAGCGGCAGGTGCTCAGTCACACCACAGTGGACCCATGATCTCTGGAAGCTCCTGCCTCCTACCTGGAGCGCGAGTGTTGGCACAGGCTTTGGAGTCCAACGCCCAAACGCAGGAAGCTGTTAATTTAAGGGCTCTGAGGCAGTAGCGCACTCAGCCCAGGTTTGGTCACCTTTTTGTGAGCATGTGACTGATCTCCTGACTCGAGCCCTATATTGTCCTCGTCCCCCCCCCGTTCCTCAGTGCCATGTGCCGTGACCACGTTTCCATTTCTGATGCCTTGAAACTTGCGCCTCCCGTCTCTCTCTCTCGCCTATTTTCACAGCCCCCCGCACAGAACATGCCCATGGGCCCCGGGGGCATGAACCAGAGCGGGCCCCCGCAGCCCCCCCACGGCCACGGTATGCCCAACGACGGCATGGTGGGCGGCGGCCCCCCGGCACCGCATATGCAGAACCCCATGAACGGGCAGATGCACGGTAGGTGACATGCCGCCGATAGAGGGTTGCTTAGCAACATGGCAAGTCCTCGGGGCAGAACAAGCTATAGGGAGGTAGAAGAGGAGGATAGGCCTGGAACATGACCTTAAAAGGTCTGTGCTTCACAGACGAATGGGGTTTGTGTTAGGGAGACTGGCTGAAACTGGTCAGGCTAACAATGGAATAAGGTTTGTTTGGTCGGAAGGTGTGTCCTGGGGTACGAATCTGTCTATGAATGTACCTCTCTTCCACTGGCTAATGGAAACGGGGTGGCTGTAAAAGACACAAGTGTGCTGGCAGTTTCGCTCAAAACGAGGAGAATTCTTCTGTTATGAACACCTTATTTGTTTTTTTATATAGTGACTAACTTTCCTTCCTGGAGTGTTGGTGTTTCTGGGAAGTGATGAAACCCTGTCACGTTTTCAAGTGATCAGCAACAAAAGCAATATTTTTAGTAAGTTGGAGCAAGCAGATTTAAATTTTAACTGTCACTTTGTGTGTGTGTGTGCCCACCATTTTCAGGTCCCAATCACATGCCCATGCAGGGTCCTGGCCCAAACCAGCCCAACATGTCCGCTGGCTCAATGAATATGCCACCCAGCAGCCACGGATCAATGGGCGGGTACAACCACGCAGTGCCGTCCTCCCAGGGCATGCCCGCCTCCGGCCAGATGAACATGAGCCAGGCCGGGCAGCCCTTGGGCAGCTATGGCCCCAGGCCCGGCATGAATATGCAGCCTAACCAAGGTACAAGCCTTCAGGACCCTTCCTGCTCACTTTTCTTTGCCACGGTTTTTGGTGAACCCCGCTATGGTTCTTGACAAAGAGTCCAGAGGTTTAATATTATACTCTGTGTTTCTGCCCCCCAGGCCCCATGATGCATCAGCAGCCCCCCTCCCAGCAGTACAACCTGCCCCCTGGGGGGGGCCAGCACTACCAGGGCCAGCAGAACCCCATGGCCATGATGGGCCAAGTGACCCAGGGGAACCACGTGATGGGTCAGAGGGCAATGCCCCCGTACAGGCCGCCACAGCCAGGTAAATCTGATGGCCTCGCACCCATGTGAACACAGGTAACCTTCACCTGCAGTCTCAGGTGGAGAGGTCGTGTCTGTTGTCCGCTGAGCTTCTCTTTGCCTTGTTTGAACTGCTTTGTTACTGCTGGTGCTTAAACCCACAGCGCTATCCAGATAGGGTTAAGTTGTCACGGTCTCCGACATTAGCCTTTCAGTACAGGTCCAGTGTCACCAGAGGCAGTCTGGTTAAACAGTCTGGCTGTTTACGGTCCAAAGTCGAGCGTAGGTCTAGCCGACGGCTCGCGGGAGGGAACGTGGAGACGTGAGCTTGGCAGCTCTGACTCTGGTCGATGTGTGTGATGTACAGGGCCACCCCAGCAGTACCCAGGACAGGAAGATTACTACGGCGACCAGTATAACCATGCAGGGCAAGGTGCACCTGAAGGTACAGCCTGAAACGTTAAATTAGCGTTAGCTGCCTGGGCACCATGGTTGAGTGTGCATGAAACTTTATAACTAAGATCCCCAGGTACATGTATGGGGTGCTGTTCTTGATTTTTTATTTTTTTTTTTTCCTGTCCATGCCTTGCCACTGCCCCCCCCCCCCTCACCTTCCCCTAGCAAACGCCCAGTACGGACAGCAGCAGGAGTCCTACCAGCAGGGCCCCCCACCTCAGCAGGGCTACCCCCCCCAGCAGCAGCCCCAGCAGCCCCAGCCGCAGCCACAGCAGCCGTACCCGGGCCAGCAGGGCTACGCCCCCCAGCAGCAAGGCTACGGTAGGCGTCCCTGTCGTTTAGTGATGCCGTGCCGACCTCTCTTCCGATTGGCGGAGTAGCTGCCCTTGTAAATGGTGGTGCCACGTGTGACCATTCTCCATGTGCTCCTCCCTTTTAGGTCCCTCTCAGGGTGGAGCAGGTCAGTACCCAAACTACCCCCAGGGACAGGGCCAGCAGTATGGGGCTTACCGCCCCCCACAACCAGGACCGCCACAAGCCCAACAGCAGCGCTCCTATGCCTATGACCAGGTGGGTACCTGGCGATGGGGACACTTTGCACATTTGAATGGCAGATCACTGTTCCTGTTGTAACATGTTTCTTGCAGTGTTTTGCTGTGGATAGTGCAGTGCGTGTTAATGCAGAATGTCCAAGGGTACGGCTAGTATCGAAGTTAACGTAGCACTTAATGACACGGCCTCTGCCTAAGGCCCAGCAGGGCACTGCTGTCGTACCTTGCGGCTGGAGTGTAAACCTGCATTGCTCCAGTGACATATTCAGGAGAGCAGGAGGATTAAGTGGTATGTGCTGGGTCAGCAGCATGAGGTTTGATGTGCCCTGCTCCGTGACCTGAAGGCAGCTTAGGACTTCGATGCCTTTTGTGCTGCGGAAAGGGAATCTTCCCTCTCGCTGGGGGCTGAGCATTTTCAGAGTCCCGACACGCTGCCTCGTGTTCTGTGCGCTTCCTGCTAAGCGCCACACTTGCAGTTCAGTTAGCTCTGTTTGACATCCAGTCTCGTGTGAAGGACTTTGCAGTGGCTAGTTAAAAGCCCTCACTGGAAGACATGAAGTTAATGGTTGCTGTGAAGAGAAAAAGTACAATTGTCTGATGTTTTTTGTTCCTCTCTTTTATCTGTTTATCCTTTTTTTCCTGTTTTAATAAGGGGTGAGATTTTATGTACATGTCAAATGTTGAAGTGCATGAAGTGTAAAATGCAGAAGGCCATAACTGAAAGTAACAGCTATTGCAGAATGTTAGGCTTGGACGTATGACACCTTTTAAACGGTGCCATACTGCCACCTGCTGGTGTGCTTTAATATTGATTTTTCTATTAGTTCTTCGATAGAGCATAAATAGGACAGTTGAGGCCTTAAGAACAGCGTCCTATTTCTATAAAGGACTGAGGACATTTAGTCCCCCCCCCCCCTTTCTTTTCAACCACGCCATCCAACTGAAGTGCTTCCTGGGAGAGAACTGTGAACACACAGACAGTTTACACACGCAGGTGAAGAGGGAGCTTAAGGCCCGAGGTGCACGTAGGTGAGTCCACTAAGGAAAAAGAAAATACTATCCTGGAGGTGTTTGGGTCAGTACGCAGGTACGGGAGCTGCTACAGTGCACACCTGGACGGGTGTGTCAAATTGCTCAAAGGCAGCCAGTTTGCTGTTCATGTTCATTTCAGTAAGCAGAGGAGTGATACAGAGTGGACTTCATTGTCCGTAAAGGTCAAGACTGCGCCCTGTGCCAGGTTTGCTTTTTTTTTTTATCTCAACAGGCAGTGAAGCCCTGGCAGAAGCAAAGGATTTTCCTCAGAAGTAAATGGAAGTGAAACAGAATTGCAATGAAATTGGAAAGAAGAGAACAATTTGGTTTGTTCCACTGAGCCCCTCAAATCAAACAGCAGCAAATTTGGATTTTTGGTCCTTTCATTTTTCTCCTGTCTTTTTCCTTCACAGATCTTCGTCTTATGTAATACTCCACTATAGGAAGTACACTGTGTGTATAACCTGGATATCCTGTTTTGTTTGCAACATATCCATCCGTATATCCTGTTTTGTTTCTGGGTTTTATTCGTTTGCTCCGTTTTCTTTAAACTTTGATCCCTTTCACAGCCTGGTTTATGGTCTCAAGCAGAGCCTTGTTGTCGGGGTTCTGGTAGCACTCCTTATTTGTGTACATGTCCATCAGCCTGTCCACATAGGCATCAAAATTCTGTTCTGTGATTGGCTCCTGCTGTAGTAAACAAAAAGGAAGTGGATTAAAAATTAATTAAAAAAAACTGCAAATAATTTCCTTTGTGAAAAAAGCAATTACTGATGTTAAAACACCTTAGTATGATCATTTAAACACATTAATACCAATGAAGTCAAACTGACAGCTGTAGGTGAGCCACCTGGTCCCTTACAAAGGTGTTGAAGGCACTCACCATGTGGGGGATGCGAATGTGGGCCAGACTGCGGATAAGTGCTTGGCTGAGGCCTGACAGCTCCACAAACAGTGCTTCGTTCTGCTCCTCAATTGCCTTGTTCTCTTCCTCCATGTTCTTCAGGTTCTTCTCCATAGAAGAGATCTGGGTAGAGCATCAAGAAAAAAATCAGGTGAGGAGTTCTGTTCCTAATAATGGCACTTGCATCAACCAACAAAATTCAGTCTTCAAGCGCAAAGGCACAGCACTAAACAGTATGTGATCTTATTAATGCCACGTGAACAACAAACAGTTTTGAAAAATTTCACAGAAACACATTGATCCATGTCTGAAGAGGGAACAGAGATGATAGAAAGCAGGGGGGTGAGGGGTACAGGGAACCTGCCTGTGTGTGGAGGTTCACCATGTCTGCCTCCATCTCGTTATTGGACTCGTTCAGCTCATTGATCTCTTTGTTCAGCTGCTTGATATCTTCATCATTGTCCAGAACTGAGAATAAAGGATCCATTTGTATATTATTGGTAATCAATAACCATCTAAGTCAACCATCCAAATCGCCATCTTCCACAGCTAACTCGATTAGCTCTATTAACACCATTCAACAGCTTCAGTGAAAATTACCATCTTATAGCCTACAGATGCACATTTGCAACTTCAAATGACAGTGGCATATGATCAACATTATTTGAGATGAGAAAACAGACACAGTAACCTATAGGATATCTATACGTATGCCTTACTGATGGCTGAAGACTGCACATCTTTTGCTTACCATCACTGGAACGGAACTTGGTGCCAAGGTAGTCCTCTCCAGGACACTTAGCCTTCTTCTTAGCCAGGGATGCCCTTGGACAGCCAGAGAGACTGCAGAGAAAACACACACAGGGTTCACTGCACTGATCTCAATGACCAGAGAACCAGTGAGATGTCTACAAAGACACGGACCACAGCAGTGCTATAACCACAGCCTGCCCACTTAATCTGCTGAATTAAAATATTGCACTGAATACCAGTGGTGAGCTGTGAAACATCAGACAAACAATGTTCAGCTGTTTTCCCGAGAGCATTACCTGCGATGTGTAAGGAAGCTTCCGTTGGCGTGTCCCGAGCCGTCACAGCCAGGGGTGGGACAAGTGGGGCCATCTGTCTTGAACGACTTCCAGGAAAAGGGGGAGCCGTTAAGCAGCCCCTCCTTCTGGCGGCGCGCTGCCAGCGGGCAGCCGTATGCGCTGCGGTGGGTGGCGTATTTCCCACTGATGTGGCCCAGGCTATCGCACCCAGGCACTGGGCATCTGTTGGCAAGAAATACGAGAAATGGCATGAGGGGGGAACGTAATCTGGTAGTATAGGAAAGTGGGATTAGCAGAATGTCAAAAGTCATCATGTTTGCCATGCTTCACTGGCCTTACGTCCTCCTCAGTACTGAGACTGAGAAGACCATCACTGTGTGCTGGACAGGTGAGGGCTGTGCTTCCTTTCAGAAAAGAGTGTTACTTATTCTAAGTAATGCCTTACACTGTTCAACCAATCAGAGAAGCATGATGAGATAGAAATACAAACTTTATGAGCTCCGAGTCCTCCTTGTCATCCTTGGTTGGTGTGGTTTTAACTCCTCCTTTCTTAGCACGGGGACAACCAGACAGGCTGAAAAAAAAATGTGTGATGTTTATAAGACAGTTTGTTTTCTGGTAGTTCTTTAGTAAAAACATGGTTGGAAGTTTAATACTGCAAACTCACGTTCAATACAAATAAGGTGACCAATGTAAAGAGCAGCATTATAACAAAAAGCTGAACTTTTACGAATTTTACCACAGGGAAATACAAGCCAGAATAAACGTAAAATCCAAAATGATGGCTGACAGACAAGAGTCAGCTCCACAGCGTCCTCTGGTGGTGAGATTAAATAACAAGCGAAAGGAGTTAAATCATACCTCCTGTGGGAGGCATAGTTTCCAGTGATGTGACCTGAGCCATCACAGCCTGGAGTTGGGCACCTGTAAGAAAAAAAAATGATACTCATTAGCTGTACTGTAGTGTGTAATGCCAGCTCTGTTCAAATTTTCTCAGATTACTAGAAATTCTTTCCTTTACTACAAACAATGATCAAAACATTACGTATCACTTTATTGACAAGAAAAAAACATTTTCCTTTGTCCTGCACTCAGTGCTGGCTCAACAGGAGGGACAAGTGAAGAGCTTCCTGCTCAGAACTGTATCTCAATAAAGTTAACAAATGGAATAAAATGTTTTTTTTTTTATCAAATCCTTACCTTTTATGTGCAAACACTTAATTTAGTTAACTTACAGTTATAGAAAAATTGTTCCAATTTATCTTAACAAATTTGTAATTAACTGCACTGCTTTTGAAATGCAATGACAGGAGGCTGATGGTCTCTAGCCTACTGTGATGTGTAAATTGACCAATTAGAATTAAGATGCAAATTAAGACATACAAATTAAGCTCTGTCAAAAAATAATAATATATATAAAGCTCTAGGGAAGCTGCATAAATTGTCCTCTGCTGTTTTAATAGTCAGTGACATAATGTTTATTTGGAAGAGTAATCTAATGAACCAATTAGGTCTCAGCATTGCTTCAGACACAAAGATAAGAAACATGCAGTACTTATCAAGACTCTGTGTACAGTAACAAAAAATACTTAGCTAATAATAATGTCTTTCAATTAGATAAAAGATGGTACCAGACAACTTATTATTATGAAATTCCTTCATTATTGGTGCATTCGGGGACAATGTCAGGACAGCAGAATGCATCATTAAATATGACGTATGCTCTGTAAACTGGCTGTTTAATTGAAAAAAAAAAAAATTAAATAATGAATTAATGTGTTAAAATTTGTCTGTAGCTACAATTTAACCAAAACCTGGAACAATCTGTTGTAGTGTACAATGTAAGGAGAGCAGGTGAAATTAACGTTTATTTTGGTCAGCCATCAATCTCCTTACAAAAGTTCCTCATGGACCACCACCACTCAGGGCAAATTTACACAAGTTAACAGGAAATGTTCTATATGAGCAGCACTAAATACAGTTAACAGGGAAGAAACAGCAGAGGCCAATTATCCACAGTGCAGTTACTACAGGAAGCAGCAGGTATAGTAACTAGCAGTGGTGAGACAGCAAAAAGCAGCAATCCACAGTGGGAAGAGAAGTTCAGACATACTTGAGTTCAGCAGAATGGGCTGCCATGAGGGTCCGGAGACTCTTATCAGCAAGAGGACAGCCAGACAGGCTGAAAGAGAGGGGAGGGGGAGGCAAAACGAGGGAGGGAGAAAGAGAAACAGAGAGAGTGGAGGAAGAGAGATAGTAAGGAACAAATACTGAGAAGAGAAACATTTACTGAGAGTAATTTAAGAAAATGGAACAGGGGTTCTCTTGTGTGTTTGTAAAGACTGATGATGTAATCAACCACAGTTTTTGGGGTGATGCTGACATTTCTGGGTCTAGGACTTCACTCTGCTAGTCTTTGGGTGATCGCTGGAAAACAGATGGCTGTTTCTGTAACAGTGATGGCCTTGAGTGAGCGCTGCATGCACAATGCCATTATTTGCCCAACTAATGAAGAAAGAGCTCCTCAGCTAAAAAGTCCGCCCCACGACTCAGCAATCCAACTGTTGTCTGACTACAGGAAGACAGCATGAGCATCGCAGCAAACTTTGCATCAAACACAAACTTCGCCACACAACTGGAAAGTTAGAAGTGCATACAAAGAGCACACAAGAAGAAAAACTATGGTGCACAGACAGAGTAAGAAAAGAGAAGCAGAGCTAAGAGGAAGGTGGAGCCTCCTCAGCACCTATATTTAAAGCAACATTTCTTGTTCAAATAACGCAGAGAAATTAGAGAATACACAGTTTCCTTGTTTTATCAGTTTACATATGCTGGGATTCAGCAGTATGCAGAACTAAGAGAGGGGTTGGAATAAGTCAATCAGCCATGTTTCCATGGTGATTGTTCACCTGCTCACGTGTCTTGGGTGGGGGGCAGGAAGAGCTGGAGGCAAGCGAACTGAGCTCACTTTACATGCAACAGTGTTTCACCTTGCTGTGTCTACTAGGTTTGAATTGCATCTTTAGTGTCTTAGTTTGCACTTAGTTATACTTTTCTGATAATCTCAATTTGTTTGCTTGACTTGGTTTAAGTATACCCGTTTTGTGTGCAGAGTGTTATGAAGAAAATTGATTTTGTGGAATCTAAAGCTTTTAAACAGTTTAGCATTAAATATTAAATTATTTAGTTTTTAGGGGGATAATTGTTAGACTAAATTGAAAATGGTTAACGTCCTTTGCATCTAGAACACAGATCACCCAAAACAAAATGTAAATGCATCAAAAATCACATGCTGGTAGCCTGCCATTGGTGAACATGAACAGCTTCCATGTGTTGTGAAGGAATATGTGGGAAATTGAAAATTGTTTAAAAAACACTCAGATGAAGTCTCTACACCCTTTGGCTATTTTGCAATGTCGGGAGAGGGACACGACTGGCATGCAAAAAGCTGGATCTGGTTTGTTTGTGTGTGTGTGTGTGTGTGTGTGTGTGTGTGTGTGTGTTCTAATAGCAGGAGGAAAGGGGATCGCTGCTCCTGAAGTACCTGCGGTGAGATGCATAGTTTCCAGTGATGTGGCCACTGCCATCACAGCCAGGGGTGGGACACCTGGAGAAATGGAGCAAGTCAGTGGAGAAGACACAGAATCAAGGTGATACTGAGGTAACCTGCTGAATACTCAGGAGGTACTGCTCCAGCTCAGTCACAATCATTTACCAAGAGTACCAGAGATATATTGTGTGCATATGTGTATGTGTGTGTATACACACAGAAGTTTCCTACCAGTTCCCTTTCTGTTACACATGGTCCAGCATTTGCCTCAATACATTAACGTCTGTACATACAAACATGCAGCAGATATGACAGCTTGTTCACTGAGCTGAAGGGCTATATAAACGGTGCAGACATTTTTGACCCACAGGTGCAGAGGTAGACTCACAGCAGAACTTCTTTCTTGCACTCCTTTGGCTGGAACTTGACCTTGAAGCTGGGGGTCGTGACCTCACCAGGGTACTTCCGCTCCTCAAAGCTGTCCTGTGCCGCCTCACAGTCTTCGTCATCGGACGGAGTGTCAGATTGCTCTGTTTGCTGTGTCTGCAGTGACCAAGATCAAGGGAAAAAAAGCAGACGTACATTTATCTTTACAAAAATTTTTGATGGCAGGAGGTGGGAACATTAGACAGAACCATTATCCATCCATCCTCTTAACCGCTTATTCCTGGGGAGGGTCACGGGGAAACCTGGAGCTCATCCCAGAGCACATAGGGCGCAGGGCAGGGGACACCCAGGGCGGGGCGCCAACCCACCA
>JABJVR010000065.1:2221644-2231920 GCA_025773905.1 Chitala chitala
CTGCCAATGAAGGGGCACGCTCATTATTTACTCAAGGCATTGCACAACGGCCTGGCCCTGCCTCTACAAGACCGAAGGCCAAGGATTGTGAAGGACTGGGGGGTGGATGGCGACTGGGGGGTGGATGGCGCCTGGGGTATGAGGTGTATAGGTCTCCTATTTGCTGCGCACCCCCCTGAGGACCGTGCCAGCGTGCACACGCTTGTTTTGCCACGTCTGCTGGAAATGGCCTCAGAGCTGGCACAGGAGCTGGCGTGAGTTTCTACTGGCGAGTGTCGCTAGCGCAGCGCTATGGGTTCGCCTCTTTCCCTCTTGTCTTGCGCATGCCTTTAAACAGGCCGCTTTCGGGGCGTGCCCGCCTGAGCTCTGTCACACAGCGTGTGTCACGAGCCTTGACAAACCTCCTAGCTTCACTGCTTCTGTTCCGTGGTATTGGCAGCGCGAGCCGTTATTAGACTTCTTCTGTTTCTGGAAAAGGGAGGGGCATTTTTTCATCTTTGGTGTCTCACACACCATTGCTTGATGGTTAAGGCAACACCAACCTAACTGCACATGCAGAGAGTGTTGTGATTTGTTGCGGGTGGGTAGGGGGTACTGTTTAATTTCTTTGCCATTAAGCTCACCGTTTGGCAGTAACGGACATGCCGGCCCACCTCCGTTGCTGCCGGGGAACAGGTAATCGGTCCGGTGTCCCTGACTGTGTCCTGTCCTCTGCCGACGCCAGAACACAGGCCTTTTGTGATTAATTTCGTACCATTTCGGGTTTCTTTTTTTCATATTCTCATGAATATATGAGAGACTTCTTGTGAAATTTACAGTAAATTTATGCTTGTGGTTTATATCTCTGGCTTGGACGTAATGTAATATGTATACGAGTAAATGTTGTGCTCATCAATGTATGGGAAATGTATGTCAGCCCAACGGATATGTATTTATTTCGTACTCAGTCAACGGGTGTATGCGTATAAGAACATGTTTGTAATGACATTTCTGAAAGTTTTACTCCGCGCTTAATCGCGTGTAATTTGTCTGCATAACCCATACATTATATATGGCTGTGTGTTTATTAAACCCATTAATCCATCTCAGTTTCTGAAGCCAGCCTTGTGGTGTGATATCAGCGTCGTGAGCAACCCCCCCCCCACCCCCGCGGTTTTCAGTAGACAAGCTCTCTGTTGACGTTTAAGTGTCTGTCTGCACCTTCAGCCTTCAAGGTACCATGTATACAAGCTTCAGTGATATGATTTAATTGATTGTTATTAACTCCTGTTTTATCAGTCTGCCTAATGGATCTTCCCCCTTCGCTCCTGCTCTTCCTGGTTTTGCCGAGCTCATGCCGTTTCAGTTCTGAGGGCAGGCTTCACATATGTTGGGATGAAGTGTAGGGCTGACGTCCTTCTGACCTGGGGACGGCGCTCTTTGGTGTCCATGTTTAGTTACGCGGCACCTGTAAAACCCCGCGTGTCTCTTAAAATGCAGAGCTGTTAATCGTCAACGTTTTTCCACGTTGCTTTTAAGCGAATGGATCAAAGCCGAGAAACCGTACACATTCCTGCCACGCGGCATCACCCTTTTTATTAAGAAAAAACAATTTGGGAACGTTCTGGATGTAACAACAATGTGGGGCTTCTGAACATGTTTCTGTTGGATTAAATTCTGGTAGTTCTTTTTATTTTTAGGTTTCCGTACATTGTGTTCAATTTGAGTTATGTGACGCTTTCCTGGAATGGCAGCTACAATCCACGCGCGTTCTTGAAACGGTCTCATCGTGCGCGGAGGCAGCAGCCGCTGGTGTCAGCCGTGTGGCTTGACACAGTTCTGACAGCATTATTGGAACCTGAACCAAAAGTGGAAACACTCCAGTTCCCATAGTCAATCAATCGTCCTGCAGTTATTTTCTCTCCCGCTCGACCTACAGAAGTGGCACGAGTAACAGAGCCCTTTTGCAGAGTGTAGAAGAACAGACTGACCATTACATTGCATCCTTTACTGAAACGTGGCCAGTGCAGACGGCAGGCACGTAAAAGCACAGCACCTGATGGAAGCTGTTAAAAGCACCAGCAGTATTTCAACATGAATGCAATTCATGTTTATTATAGGTATGTTACAGGTATACGCTAACAGGTGTATAGAGTTGCTCTTGTGGAGAGCTTGTACCTGCCACAAAATGCAAGCCCAAGAAATACATTAAAGGTTATGTATGTCGTGATTTTAACCGTGTTGGAAATGAATTGACTGTCAGAATTTAAATGCCGAATCATAAGTTAAGACACTGCTTAAGGAAGACAGATGCAGGTGCCATTGTGATTTTGTTTAGCAAGGTAACCTTTGCAAAATTCGTCTAAGCTGCAATGTTTCGTTTGTAGGAGGAAACGTCTGTTCAAGCTTTGAGGCTCTTCTTTGTCTACAGTGCATCTGTTCTGCATTTATTTAGATTTGTTTTTATAGGTTTGTGCTGGCTAATCTCTTATTTTCTCTTAAAACATTGAAGAACCAATGTTAAACTCTGTAAATCATCTCCCAACATACAGCAAATACAATATCAATTTGTTTTTCAACGCACTGAAGTACCTTTGTAATGCTTGTGCCGTAGTTAGTCTTTTTCCTGTAGTTATAGCTAATCTCAAAGTAGATAAACTAAATTTTCACCATGAGATTATATCAGCATCCATCTAGTAACTTCTAAAGTGAATGTGATTGAGTGTGTGGATGTGCGTGTGTGTGCGTGTGTGTGTTTGGCCCCATCAGAAATTGGTGTGTGATGCAACTGTGAGCATCTGTCAGAAAAATGAGTGGTGTAGCTTGGTGGGGAAAAAATAGCCAAGAGTTAAGTTTTTTTTTTTATTTTAAATGAGTGGCAAACAATACTTATAATTTAAATAATGGAAATGAACTAATTTGCCACATGCAGGGATCCCATCAGACGGCTCCCCCATACCACGTTGTATAAAATGTCAAAGAGCCTGTGCTCTGTATCTCAGTGGGCCAAGTCATTACATGACCACATACAAGGCTAATTATAGTAAAAGCATTTTCATTTTACTCTAAAGTGAAGCTGGAAATGTTCTACTTTTTGTGCCCAAAAAGAAAAAGGCTCCTTAGGAGGGAGCTGTTTGCAGCAATGACACTTAGGAAAGCGATAACAATGATGGAAATTATTGCCTTGTGGACTGAAGTAAGTTTTAACACCTTTATTTAGAATGCGGGGGGAAAAAAAAAACTTGTATTATTGTAGGTGCAAGAAATAAGTAAATGTGAACGTTTCTGAGTTCCTTTTCTTGCCGGTCCGTTTTTCTGTAGATGGAGCTGATGTAGACGATGACCCGTCTTGCAATTGGTCTGCGTCTTCGCCGTCTAGCAAAGATCAGGGCTCCCCAGAGCACGGAGACGAAGTTGACTTTGGTGAGGAGGAGGAAGAGGGACGCGTGGGCCTGCCGTACCCCTGCCAGTTCTGCGACAAGTCCTTCAGCCGCCTGAGCTTCCTGAAGCTTCATGAGCAGGGCCACGGTGACAAGCTTCCGTTCCGCTGTGCTTTCTGCAGCCGCCTGTTCAAACACAAGCGTAGCCGCGACCGGCACGTGAAGCTGCACACGGGTGACAGGAAGTATCACTGCCGCGAGTGCGGCTCCACGTTCTCCCGCAGCGACCACCTCAGGATCCACATGAAGACACACAGTGCAGGCAGGGCACACAAGTGCCCGGTGTGCCGCCGAGGCTTCCAGTCCTCTGCCTCCCTGCGCAGCCACATGCAGGCCCACGAGCGCGGCAAAGGCTGCGGCCCGGGAGTATCTGCGCCCATGGCTGACGGCTGGAAGCTAAAGGAGACGCAGAAGTGCAGTCGTTGCGAGGAGGGGTTCGATGCCCCTGAGGAACTACAGAAACACATTGCTGAGTGTCACCCTGAGTGCTCACCAACCCAGGAGGGCGGCGCCCTGTCGTGCATCTACTGCAAAGAGCTTTTCACGGATGAGGCCACCCTCCTGGGCCACATCGAGCAGGCGCACACGCGTGACAGGAAGGGACACGTGTGCACTGTCTGTTCTGAGCATTTCCGCACTATAGAGGACCTCTGTGGACACATGGATGTCCACCAGCAGCCAGAGTCGAGCAACCACAGCAACAGCCCCTCGCTTCTCACAGCGGGCTACACCTCTGTGTCCAGTACCACTCCGGACTCCAACCTCTCTGTCGACAGCTCCACTGTTGCCGATGCGGTGCCCGCTCCGCCGAAAACCCGCCGACGGAAGCGGGGCGCCCAGCACTCGACCGGAGCTGGTAGGCTGTCCTCAAAACAGGCTAAGATCTCATACAGCTGTGTCTACTGCAACAAGCAGGCCTTCTCCAGTCTCACTGTCCTGCAGACCCACTTGAAGACGGCACACCTGGACAAACCTGAGCAGGCGCACACTTGTCAGTATTGCCTGGAGGTTCTGCCTTCGCTCTACAACTTGAGTGAGCACCTGAGGCAGGCCCATGGCATCCAGGAGCCTCCCGCATTGTTGTCTCCTGCTGCCCTTCAGTGCAACTTCTGCCCCGAAGTACTCGCTGATCTCAACGGCCTGCAGGAGCACATCCGCTGCCTGCACGGCTTCCCCAGCCCCGTTGCGAAGGAGAGCAACGCTTTCTTCTGCCCACAGTGCTTCATGGGCTTCCTCACAGAGTCTGGTCTGGAGGAGCACGTCCGACAGATGCACTGCGACACGGGCAGCTTGCACTTCGACTCGCCCCTGGCTGGCACCCCGAAGGACCCCGTGGTGGAGGTGTACTCCTGCTCCTACTGTACCAATTCGCCCATATTCAACAGCGTGCTGAAGCTGAACAAACACATCAAGGAGAACCACAAGAACATCCCACTGGCTCTTAACTACTTGAACAATGGGAGGAAGTCTCACCTGGCCCTTAGTCCGCTGTCTCCCATGTCCGTGGAGCAGGCCTCCCTGAAGCAGAGCGGCTCCTCGTCTCGTTCAAGCAGCGAGTTCATCTGCAATCAGTGTGGCGCCAAGTACACAAGTTTGGAGCTGTTCCAAACCCACCTGAAGATGCACATGGAGAGCAGCCTCCCAGAGCTGGCCTGCCCACAGTGCAACAAGGAGCTGCCCAATCAGGAGTCCCTGCTGAAGCACGTGACCAGCCACTTCACCATCACCTCCACGTACTACATCTGTGAGAGCTGCGACAAGCAGTTCACCATGGTGGACGACCTGCAGAAGCACCTGCTTGAAATGCATACCTTCGCCTTCTTCCGCTGCACGCTGTGTCAGGAGGTCTTTGACTCCAAGATGTCCGTCCAGCTCCACCTGGCTGTGAAGCACAGCAACGAGAAGAAGGCATACAGGTGCACCTCCTGTGGCTGGGACTTCCGCCACGAATCGGAGCTCCAGCAGCATGTAAAGCGCAGCCACTTGGAGAGCCAGGGCAAAATCCACAAGTGCATCTTCTGCCGAGAGGCCTTTGGCACCGAGGTGGAGCTGCAGTGCCACATCACCACCCACAGCAAGAAGTACAATTGCATGTTCTGTAGCAAGGCCTTCCACTCCATTGGCCCTCTGGAGAAGCACCTGCGGGAGAAGCACTGCGTGTTCGACTCCAAGCCGCCAGGCTGCAACACCAACGGCGGTGTTGCTGGGCCCGAGCAAGCCCCCAAGGATGACGCGGAACTTCAGGGCCTTCTGACCAACAGCCAGGAGACGCACCACAGTCACGACGGCAGCGAGGAGGACGTGGATGCCTTGGAGCCGATGCACGGCTGTGACATCTGCGGTGCGGCGTACACCATGGACTCGCTGCTTGCCAACCACCAGTTGCGTGACCACAACATCAGACCAGGGGAGAGCGCCATGGTGAAGAAGAAAGCAGAGATGATCAAGGGCAGCCACAAGTGCACTGTGTGCTCACGGACGTTCTTCTCCGAGGGCGGCCTCCGCGAGCACACGCAGACCCACCTTGGGCCCGTGAAGCACTACATGTGCCCCATCTGTGGCGAACGCTTCCCGTCCCTCCTCACCCTCACTGAGCACAAGGTCACCCACAGCAAGAGCCTGGACACGGGCAACTGCCGGATTTGCAGGATGCCCCTGCAGAGTGAGGAAGACTTCCTGGAGCACTGCCAGATGCACCCGGACCTGAGGAACTCGCTGACGGGTTTCCGCTGCGTGGTCTGCATGCAGACGGTGACGTCCACGCTGGAGCTCAAGATCCACGGCACCTTCCACATGCAGAAGACGGGCACCGCAGGGGTCGTCCAGCCTGCTGGGCGTGTCCGCCATCCCTCCCCAAAGCCGTACAGGTGCGCATCGTGCCTGAAGGAGTTCCGGTCCAAGCAAGACCTGGTGAGGCTGGACAACAACGGCCTCCCTTACGGGCTGTGCTCCGTCTGCACGGCGGCGGGGAGCCAGAGCTCCAGCCCTGCGGTGAACGGCAAGAAGCAGCAGCTGCAGGACGCCATGGTGATGGGCCACGCTGAGAGGCTCAGCCCTGCCGACGGGGGGAGGGGCAAAACGGCATCCACAAAGACTCGGTGCTCCAGCTGCAATGTCAAGTTTGAGTCTGAGGCAGAGTTGCAAAGCCACGTGCTCACCGTCCACAGGGAGTCAGCTGGCGACGCTCACAGCGGGCCGATCCGGACGCCCCAAGTGTCTCCCATGCCAAGGGTGAGCCCCTCCCAGTCAGAAGAGGTGGGTCTGTGACGCGTGCTCCCGTTTCTTAATTTGAGTGCATGAAAGCGAGTCCTCCTCAGCAGTTTAGCTCCTGTCGCGTTCTTTGCGGCTTAATAAGCTGACGGATCGTTACGTGCATTTCTGCCATGCTCGTGTTTACATCGAGCGACGGTGTACAAATTCTGCTTGTGTTCCTGAAAAATAATTCGGTCATGTTTGAATGAGTATTTCTGCACTATAAATAATTTGTTTTTGTTTGTTTTTGTGTCAGTATTAGAATTTTCAATTTAAACCCTCCCGTTCCCGATAATGAAGCCATCGCACGGTTTAGATTGCGTCCTGGGAATCGTTAATGTGTGCTCTCACTCCTCGTCTTTTATCATCCACCATCCACTCTATTAATCACAGCTGGCGTTCTCTAGAAGCTGCTTTGGTTGAAACCTGGTTTTTGGAGAGATGCCGAGTTTCCTCGCTTTTGTTTATTCGCTTATTTCTGCTCTCCTCTTGTAGAAGAAGACGTACCAGTGCATCAAGTGTCAGATGGTGTTCTACAGCGAGTGGGACATCCAGGTTCACGTCGCGAACCACATGCTTGGTAAGGCCGAGCCCTTGTATCACTCTCCACTGAATAATGGTGTAACGAGACGGCCCACGATTTTGATGTTTTGGTGTGATACGTCAGACGTCTCTGGGAAGACGTGTTCGATAGTAGTTTTGCCTTCATACGAACTGCAAATGTATGTTTTCAGGCAGTATTGCTTAGATCTGCATACATTGCTGACACTTGGGATTGCTTACGTTTTTTTAATTTGCAGTTATTCATTTAGCAGATGCTTTTATTCAAAGCGACTTGCAACGTATCACATACATGTTACAATGAGCTAGTGCTGAGTGTCTTGGTCAGGGACACACCTGGTGGCTGGGCTGGGATTTGAACCAGAAGACTTCTGGGGCTGGGATGTTCTAGCCATTGAGCTTCCAGGCCACCCTTACTTATGATTACTTTTATAGACTTCTTTGCTTTGTATTTCTGTAAGTTTTAGATGAGATGTCAGTTTTCCCAGTATGAGGTGATAAATGGGATAGTCATTGAGATCCAAGGTGGGGGACGTGAACATCTCTAAGCCGGTGACCTAAATGGTCCTTGGACGTTGCCGCATGAGTCTGTGTCACGTCTCCCCCGTGAAAGCGGCGAGCCACGTTTTGCTATTTTTTTGCCGCTTTTAGCTCCTCTCGTGCCCCTCTTTTAAAGAGAGTCGGCCATGAATAATGCATCGTCTGTTTGGCTGCACGCGCCTAGAGGTAGAGTCTTGCGCTGATTCTTCCTGACGGGAGTGTGGCTTTTCTCCTCTTACCGCAGAGCCAGACACCTGCTGTTGTCAGCGCGCGGTGCGCTGGGCGTTCTAAAACAAACAGGAGGCGTGAGCACGGACTCTAATCCCGCACGGCTCTGACTCCGTGAGATCCCCAGCTCTGTCGGGCTGCACAGAGCTTGCACAGGTCAAGGCTTTGCCACAGGCCCCGCCCACTCTAGCGCCACAGCAAATAGGGGAAGGCAGGCTGGAACCCCAAGGGGTGACAGGTGTGGCTGACAGGCGGTCTTCCACTCAAAGCGTTTCCCTGGAGACTCCTTTACCACTGCGAGATGCTTACAGCTGACAGGACATCCGTGCTTCTGTTTTCAACCCCCGGGGGCTGATCTTTTATTTTGCAGACTGTCAGTTGTGGGGAGGCATTGATAGAACTTAGCCAGTTAGTCGCTAAAATCGTGCTGTCCGATTTGATGTCTCCTTTACCCATTCGTACTATAGATTATTTACCGAAGCAGTTCCACTCAGCTTCACGTTTAGTTTAGCCCATCTTAATTTAGCCACACGTGAATACAGAGGCGGAGACCAGCATGAGATTCAACTCCCATGTGTTTAAACACAAATGAACACAACTTAATAAAGTTGGCAATTTAAAGTTAATAAACGGTGGATTGTAGCAGCCCCACTAGTAACCGATGTTGGCTAATTCCCACACGGTTCTGGGTTCTAGCCTCGGCATGTGACCGCACAAGTTTCTTGCGACTGAATGAAAATTTGTGACAGACCCACAATGTTCTGGCACACTCTCCAAAGGTGGGGGCGGGGGGGTACAACTGCTACATATGTTCAAAGATGAGGTGCTTGGACATTAACTGTATAACAAGAGATTGAAAATGGATGGATGTTAGATGTAGTTTGATGCCGGCTGCCCGCATTATTGCTCCACTGTTGTTATTTCCTCCGCAGTATGAACCGTGAAACAGGCTATTTGTAAAGCAAAAAGATATTTTGGAAAGGGTTATGGCCTAGTATTTTTTAGATGACCAAAGCAGAAAACAAAATAACTTTGTCCTAACAGGTTGATTTAGGTAGTTGTTATTGCATTATCGTATTGCTGTTTTTATAAGATGGGTAAAAGGTGAAACTAAAAAGGTGTTTGAACTTGGAAAAGACTTTTATTGTTTTGGTAATGCACAGTAAAATGTGAATTGAACAGGATTTTTCAGGAAGTCACACTCTAGCAGAAACTCAAACAGTTTATTCATTAGCTTTTTTTTTAACAAGACTTTACAGACTGTACCTTACGCATGAGTAATACATGAGTAAAATGTACGGAATGTTTGCATGAATTCAGAACCAGTCACTAATGAAAGGTTGGCATGGTGTTTTTACTCTGTGCCTTCAGAAATACCTTTCTGTATTTTTTCATAGTTAAAATGGAATGGCTGCACTGAGCGAGTGGATTTTGTTTGTAACGGAACACTTTCGGTAAAACCACGTGTAGGTGTGCCAGTTGACTGGCCGGTGAGTGTGTGAAAGTCACATCAGAGCAGACATTGATACAGGTACCAGATCTGCAGTAAATATCTTCTCAGATGGTGCCTCATTTTGCAGTTGTATCTGGCTGCCAAAATAAGATTAACTTGAGGGGGGGGGGAGAATAATACCCCTAGAAAAGTTTAAATTTATTGCAGTTTCGCTGCAGTTTTTCCTTTTATAAAACTTTACACGTTTTTAGGAGTCAGTTTTAAAATGAGGTCAGTTGGAAAGAGTGCTCTGATCGGCTGAACGCTAAATGATGAAGAGGAGGTAGGCGGGGGGATGAAGCACAGCTGAAGGGGGGGAGGGGGGGCACTCACAAGCAGCAGACCTCTCATCAGCATCCCTTGGTGACAGCGGGTTAAACCTGGACCGAGAGCTTATTACTGCGGAATCGATTTGGATGAAACCGTCCTCATTTGGATGAGCTTGCAGTGTGGCCCCCCCCAACTCCACACCCCCAGTAGAATGGACGCTTTTTCCTGAAACAGCCATCTGTCCAGGAGAGATTACACAGGGCCCAGGTCAGCCCTCGTCAGCTGTCGTGGTGCTAACCCAGGTAATGGCCAAGAAGCGTCTGCTCTTGCGGGTGTCGTTTTTGCCCCGATATGCTGTGCCGGTCTGCGGTTGTGGTCCCGTTAAAAAGGCGTAGCACGGAGTGCGAGCGGGGAGAAAAGGGCGCACGTCGACGAACAGCGACGCAGCTCACTGTTAGTCTGGCGTCAGCTTGCCCTAACTGTCGGATGATGTTGGAAATGCCCCCAGTCTGCC
>JABJVR010000065.1:2243044-2264259 GCA_025773905.1 Chitala chitala
CCCCCTCCCCTGTGTTTTTTTTTGTTTTTTTTTTTTTTTTATTTTTTTGATTTTTTGTTTTTTCCTGGGCTCACGGACATCTCTTTTGGGGTGGGGGGGGGGGAGCTGTGCAGACTGTGGTGAGCCATATTCTGCCAGAATAATGCCTTTGTGAAAATCCCTGTGGTGCCTCGACCCCCCCACCCCACCGCGTACTGTGTTCTAACATTGGGAGCCACTGTGGATATTTTATGAGAGGCTGTCAGTACTGGGGACTAAATATTTCAACAGTGGACTGCGTTTGTAGCACTCCGCACCCCAACATTCACTCTGACCTTCCCGAGATGTTGGGGAAAAGGTGGGAAGGTGGGGGGGGGTGAATTTTCCACTGATGTTTCTCTATTCCCAGCTCTTTGGGTTTAACAGAATCGCCGCAGAAGGCTTGTGTGGTAATCCTGGACTTTCCTCTAAGTTTCAGACAACCAGACTGTCGACAGCAACTTTCCAGAAGTGGAATTTTCCCGATGTTGCGCGAACCGCACTTTAATGTGACTTTTTTTATGATGGCGTTCGTAGGAGAACATTTAGCGCATTTGCTAGCAAAACGTTCTTTTTCTTTTGGACACATTTTACGCTTGCTTTGATGGAAAGCAGATATTTTCACATTAGTGTTCTCTGGTTTTACACCTGCCGGGTCATGGGTCACACAGACGCATTGCTTAACTCACCCTGGCATTTGGTGCAGAACCCCTTATGAAGAGTTTGTCCAGTCGTTTAGGGTTTTTGCGGTTACAAGAACATCACCTGCGATCATGTAGCCGAATTTCTAGTTTAAACACACTCTAAAAGTGTAAATCAGGCAGGAGGTTGGAATTAAACTTTAAAGAGCAGGGCCAGGAGAACACTTATGGTGATGGAATATTTACAATAATGCCACGATGTAAACATTCCCTGTTTAGGCTTTAATGGAGACTCAAGGAAACCGAATGGTTGGAAAGAACAGAGGTGCCTGTCAGTCCGGAGTGGCGTCCTCAGCAGGTGTGGTTAGACGAGAAGAAATCCGTAGGACCGGGGCAGGGGGCGGAGTTTGTTTGAGCGCCTCCTCCACGCTGTCTCCCCAGGGCAGCTTTGGGGGGGCGGGGGGTGTTATGAATGTACCTGCTGCATGGAGAGATCACCAGGCCCCACTTACTGCCATCCCAACTCATTCTCTTAAGATGAGATGAAGTAAGATGAGGTGAGGTTTATTGTCCCACCTGGGTAAAACTTGGCACGGACTGCCGATTTGTACTGTCACAGAACCGCGAGGAAATGTGCCTCAGGGTGATCGTTAGTGGACATACGTGATGAGTGTGCATACGGTATAAATAGCAAATAATATACAGCTAGGAGCGTACATAAACAACAGGCGGTCACCATAGGTTCCATAAGAACGTGGCTAATAATACCCAGCGGTAAAGTCATGAGGACAGTTCTAATTTGCTATTAATGATTCAGATTTGACAGCGAGTGCAGATGAATTCTGGTTTTTATTTATTTATTTATTTTTTTTTTTCCCCCTTTTCTTTGTTCAGCGTACACCATGTCAAGCCTGTGTTTTCTGCCTTGGGGGCAGATGCTGTTTCACCTGGTGAGGCTGATCAAGTCAGTCTTTCAGTCCAGTTCTCCAGCGTGTTGAAAATGATCTCGGGTGGTCCGCTTGTGGTTAACGCCAACCGCCCCTGCCCGCCGCATACCACATAAGCTTTTGCGTTTGTGATTCCAGGTTTGATGGTGAAATTTAAAATTGGGAAGAAATCTAAAGAATTTTTCAGACCACTAAAGCTTCGCTGTTTCGTGAAACCTTATCATTTGAATTCTGCGTCTTGTAAAATAGCATGACTGGAAAGGTTTTAAAAAAAACAATTGGTGCCGTTAAAAAAACCGGACGTTCTCTGAATTCTGGGATTGAGCTTTGCAGCCTGTTTGGCCTGACTTGTCTAATGATAATTGGAAAATTATTCATTTTACTCTGTGCTGAAATGGCCTTGAATGCCAGCTTTCTGGTGCCTGTCTCTAACACCTTCCTCTGCTGTTCTGGAAGCTTTGAGCCAACACGTTCCCCTAGCCAGCCTCTCCTTACCACACGCCTCCCCAAGACTGTTGATTGATCGCATGTTTTTTTTTTTTCCCCCCTCCTTCCCTTCCCTGACTCTTTCCCTCAGAGCCGACCACCGTCTGTTAGTGACGTCAGCCCCCTAATTGAGCAGGTGGGTTTTTCGGGTGGCAAATTTCCCCATTTCCTACTCCATCAGTCTCTCCTAATGAGGCCTTTGATAAAACTGAAGGAGTTGATTTGGCGCCGCGGAACAGCGGGATCGCCGCGCCGGTTATGCGTCTGCGGGCCGCCTTCGCTCATCTGCTTAGGGATGGTAATGAGTCTCATTTAGAGTCAGGGAAACAATGTGCGCTAATAGAGCTGTTGGAAGACGCTCGTCCGGCAAAGCAAGCGGGCAGGTAAATTGGAGACGGGGTGGAAAACGGGAAGGGTGTGACTGAGTTCTGAGTACGTGGGTGCGGGCGACCCAGCGTGGCCTCTTCAGACGGCTCCCCGGGAATCGCTCGCGTTGCAAATGGGCGGGCGGCCTGCGTTGAGGGCTGGGCCTTTAGAAGCAGGGGCAGTGGGTGAGCGTGTGGCTGCCTCGCCTGGCGCTTCTCAGCAGGCGGCCGTCGCTCTCCCTCGCCCAGGAGGAGGTCTTGAGCATGCGCCGTGCATGGCGGGAGTTTGCTGTTAACGAAAGCATGGCGTCATGTATGAATTAAGATTTTTTTGTTAATTATTTATTTTAAAAAGTATTTTAAATATTTAGCTGTGGTATTGTTTTTCCTTGCTAGCTTTTCTTTTGTGTTAATGAAGTTATTTTAACTGTATGCAGCTGTTATACTGTGCGTGCTCTCTTGAATAGTGAACTAAAACAGTTACTGTGTTTTACTTCATCTTGTACTTTTGCTGACTTCCACTGAGGCACTAGAGTCCTCCGTGACGCTCTTCCTCTCTCTCTGCGTAGCATTCTGATGACATTTGTGCATAAAGGCATGTGTATAAATGGCTTAATGATAGAGAGGGGGTGGGGGGGGTAGGTCATGTAGCAGGCTGGGGGCGGTCAATAACAGTGTGCTTGGTGTGGCCTGGAAACTCAATCATCCCTCGCAGTGGCAGGCTTTGCGGCAGTGAAGGACATGTGACCGTTCCGCGGGCATCGAGCGCTGGGCGTCTGGCAGGAGTCATGCTGGAGGAATGTTGCTCCCAGGGTCCTAATGCCCTAAGGCCCAAGGCGCCACATTGCAGCCTGGAAACTTTATTGGTAATGCACAAAAACGATTCCTGTCCGCATATGGCCAAACTAATAACGTTTTAAAATTCGGTAACTGCACAACTAAGGAAGCAGCGTTTTCAGAACTTGCTGTCCGTGTTCTGCACCTCAGTGAATATGTACTTTATGAATCTATCCTTTGATGTCATTGCTAGTGGACACATGAGGATGGTATGAGCTCCTGGCCCGGTTTAGTGTCAGTCCCACTGGATCTCCTGCATTAAGAGAAGACAGCACAGATTTGAAGAGGAAGATTGTAGCCAGATTCCTTCACTCCAAACCTTATCCTCTCCTGTTGTTCCAGGCTACCTCTGTGTGCCCAGGGCAGGAAACCTGTAGGGAAATGCTCCCCCCCTCACATCCCTACCACCTCCATCTCCTCCCACCCTTGCAGCACTTTTACCTCTACATCTCCCTAGGGGCAGCACATCAAAAGCACTGGTCAGTTTCCAAGGAGACGTAGCCAGTTGCGGCAAAAACAGAAGACGGTCCAACCGGCTCCTACCGGTTGATAAGTGTTGACTGTGTAGAATGCCAGCTGTTTTTTTCCCCCTTGAACCTAATTGGACAGTTGTTCTCCTGGCAGTGTTCCAGTTGAGGAAGGAATTACACTGTGACTTGGCCAGGAAACCTTCAGCCTGGGATTGTCAGAAATTACTGTGGTCTGAGTCAACGTGGTCTCGGCTTCAAAATCCTAATCTTCTTGAGTCTTGCAAGGCGATTCCCAGTTCATCTTTTAGAGGGGAAATTTGGCTTCTGAGCTGAAAATAAGTCATGTTAGTGGCGGGCCAAGAGTCGCAGTTTGTGAACTTTTGTAGTGTTGGTAGACTTTTCGAATCGTACACCCGAAAGAGGTGATGCAGAAGGCTGGTACCGCCACTCCTGGACTGCAGAAAGGCCTACTGTGTGATGGGCTGTGTCAGATTCTTCACAGACATTCAGCGCCATGGGTCAGACTCATGGTGTCACAAGGAATGCGGTACACTGATCAGAAAGAGGTCTGAGAGAATATGGTTGAGTAGCCTGTAATGGGCCTTTTCCATCACATGCTGCCAGCTCGAGTTGACTCTACTTACCAGACAGTTTGATTGGCAGGTTAATTTATCAGTTTTTACAAATTTTACCAGGTAAAAACCAGTAGTTACCGAATAATACAAATGCTGGTTTGCATCGCCTCATTTCACCAAGGTGTGGTTTTGTGAGCTGCCAATAAATAACTAAATAAACTTAGTATAATGAATAAATATAAAATGGGCTACAATGAGTGGGTTCCATCTGTTGTCGTTGTTTAAAATTGGCGGGTTTGTGGCTCTACAGGTAGAACATCAGGCTGGGATGCAGAAGTTTCCTGGTTCGAATCCCAGCCCAGCCACCAGGTGTGTCCTTAAGCAAGACACCCAGCGCTAACTCATTGTAACCCATACGTGAAATGTATGTTGCTTTGGATAAAAGCGTCTGCCAAGCGAATAAATGTAAATAAATTTACAGTGGTTACTCTGCTCTGTGGTAGTCAGTGGTCTGCAGTGTTTTCACGTCACCTTTTGGGTGCCGCTTCAGTTCGTTTGGAACCCCAACAGAGGCGATGCCGAGTACCAGATACCATTCGCAATTTTTTGCCTGACGGAAAACCAGAAAAGTGGAATAGAGTCGAGTTGAGCCATTTCCATGCGGTGGAAAAAGATCGTAAGACAATCGAGTACAACCGAGGGCAAACTGATAAAGCTGTTTATTTGAGAAGGCAGCCATTTAAAGAGGCGGAGGAATGTAGGCGCGACGGTAGGAGAGGCTCAATATCGGCTGTGTGGGGAGTCTCGTGCTGAAAGCCCGATTGAGGGGGATTCGCAAAGGGTTTTTTGCGGCTCACGTACCATGTGACGATAATGAAAAGGCTCAGAAGGGCACGCGCTCGGGTTTTTCGGATTTATCTATAATCAAACGGCCGTTGCGTTTTCTCCGCTGGCATTGTGCTTCTACACCTTAATTAAAATCCCGACTGATGAGTCTAAATGAGCACCTCCCACCCGGTTTTCACCCAGTCTTCTTGCTGCTCCCTGTGCTCAGAATGCAGAGCAGGTCCATTGCCCCTTTATCATCTTCAAAGACAAAAGAAAAACGGGACAAAAATGTGTAGGGGGCTGATGGGTCCTGGGAGGGCATGGGTACAAAGGATAGACTGTGATTGTGCAGTGAGTTTATAGCCATATTGGTTGTAACTGCACTTCTGTTGCACGTTTATTGCAAAAGTAACTTTGAGAAAAATTATCCAGCGGAATTTCTTTTTTCACGTTATTTGTTTTTTCTTAATAGTGTGCTCAGTGTGCCTGGATTATGTAGATCCTAGATGTTTTTAGAAATCTAAATTGCTGTGTGTGTGTGTGTGTGTGTGTGTGTGTGTGTGTGTGTGTTATTGTTTGCCAAAGGGCTGAGGTCGTACCAAGTCTGGCTCCTGTAGGGGGGTTGGAACCCAATTTGCAAGGCTTGGTGAGCCCGTGACTGGCTTGTAGGGATGAGTCATGTTCACCACAGAGCTGGGTGGGGGGGGTGCTGGGTTTTGGAGTGGCTGGGTGGGAAGGGGGTGCTGGGCTTTGGAGTGGCTGGGTGCCACTGGAGAAGTGACAGTGTAACAGCAGAAGCATGACCTCATCTTGGCTACCTTCGGTCCCTCTACAGTGTGGAGAAATTGCTGATGTTAGAAGAGCGATCCCAAAATGTGGCATGCTGGCCTCTTCAGCGCCTCACTCACATGTTCGCCTGAAAAATGTCCAGAACCAAACTTTCAGACGTCGCAGTTCTCCTGTAAAGAGTCGTTTGTCTTTCACTGAGGTGCACAAATTAAACACCTATTAAATTATAATATTGCTTTTTTTTGTCCTGGTAAGTCTTACTTACATAGAAATGTAACCTGGCAACCTACAAGTGGTGTGTTTTTCAGCTCTTTACTAAGTATTATGGCCTGGACTTGTAACGAGTTTGTTGTTCCTGTGAATGAGACCTTTAGCCTTCGCTGAAGTGCAAACACGTCATGATGCGAGGTCCCGTCAAGGTTGGCTGCCCGTCTTTTGTCCTGCCTGTCAAAACTGGCCTGCTGCTGGGTGAATCTCTATCGTCTTCCATTCCGTCATCTCACCCCCCACTCCCCTGTCCCCATCACACTGTGAAGCTACCTGCTGCCATCCCTTGCCGTCCCGATCTTGACATGTTGGCGAAGTCGGAGCTGGACGTGGATCAGAATTCGGAACGCAGTCCCCCCCCGGGGGCAACTTCCAGCTGGCTGCGACCAGAGTGATGCAACCGAGCCGAGCTCAGAGCCCCAAGACCTGAGCCCGGAGTGTCGTCTTACTGCCAGGAGGTTTGAAAATGGCCCTGGGGGTGTCAGTAAATGAATCCCCTCCTCTCTCTGTCCCCCTGCTCCACCAAGCCAGCCCCTTTTGAGTTGGGTGTTGGCGCCGCATTAACAAGTTGCACCTGTTTTCGTCGAAGTGGCATCCGCAATGATCCCCTGGGGCTGGAGGTTTGTACGATGGGGTGGGGGCGGTTGGCAATGGGGGGTGTGCATGCTGCAATATGATGTAATCAGATGAAAGCGTGGGCAATAGGCAGGCTGGTCTGAAAGGGAGGAGGGAGGCCAGCCAGTCAGAGAGAGGCCTGGAGCGACTGATCTCTGATTGCTTGACCGCTGAATTCCTCGTCAAATCGACTCCTCGTCAAATAGTAGCAGTGGAGGCGGCAGAGCTGCACTCAGAAATGGGGCTTCGACCAGTCAGCTGTAAATGAGGCTTTGACCAATCAGCTGTAAACGAGGCTTCGACCAATCAGCTTCAAGCTTCTTTACTTTTACCCAAATTCTCAAGATGTTCCTTACATCTGCTCTGTTTGTTCTTATACTGTTTTATGCGCAAAGGGTTGATAATATTTTCCACGAACAAACTTTCTGCTGTGGTAAAGAGAGTCCCGCTTCCATACCAGAACATGTTTATGTGGACTGTGAATGTTGCGTAACGTTTCACGGGACCTGACGCGTGCGATCCCGCAGTTTTACGTAAGGGACTTTTATTATGAAGTGTTATGTCTGGGCAACACGGTGCAAGCAGAACTCGATATGAAGTCGCGCTGGTTTGTACTGTTAACCTGTGCAATTAAATTGGTAGCATGCTTTTCATAAACGATAACGGTTGGCATGAGTTTTTGCATGCTAGGCGGCGCGCTGTGTCACACGTGCCTTTTAGCGCTGTCCTTGAAAGCGAGTCCCTGCTGAGAAGCTTCCGGAAGGCTTTTGAGAGACTGTAGAAGGTAGGACGTGTCCGCTGACTCCCCTGGGGGTTTATCTTCCACTCTAATAGCTATTAGCGGCCTGGTTGTATCTGAGGAGCCCTGCTCCGTGGGGGGTGGGAGGGGGTGTTGCCTTCACCCGCTGTGTCGATACTCTGTCATTTGAAGTCCTGCCAGCCCTGCCGCTTGAGAGACACACAGGAGCTGGGCACGGGCGTATCTGTCTCCCTGGCTTCCATTCCGCCATCAGGATACCCGGGCGGGCCCGGGGGACTCCTTTAGGCACTTGGTTGAAGGTGGGCTTTGTGTCCAAATGGTTCAAAGATGGGAGCGTGAATGCCGCTGTCTGACCTGTACAGATTTAGGGTCCTCCTCAAAGCCAAAGCCTGCTATTGAGCATATAGATTTATACCCAGAAGCGCAGCGGTAGAGTGAGGGGTACAAGTCAGTTCACTGGGTGGAAATGGGAAATCGGGCATATTATAAAGACACCTATATGCCTTATAATGGTGTGTGATAAGCAGGTAATATGGGAAATAGGGCTATAGTAAATGAGAGCTATTCATTTAGTGTTAGTGTACACAAAAAAATGGCTGCCAGATACAGATGTGTGGATGCCTATTTGTGGGGGGAGGGGGGGCAGGTCGATGTGAGGACAGCTGCCCTGTTAAAGGTCCCCAGAGCACACTTTTGGCATAGTGGGACAGTTGGGTTACGGAGTTGGCAGGATTAGCCACCAGTGCATGAAATGACCTGGATTCAACCCACCAGGGAGAGCGGTCACAAAGCCCTGAGCAACACCTCCCTCTCAAGGACTTTCCAGCCCGCGCCCAGCTGTGCACGTGCGTGTGCGCGCATGCGTGCGTAACACAGACGAACAACGCGAGCGTGGTTTTCATTGGAGAGTCAGCTATGTTGCACTTGGGGCTTGCATTCGAACTGCCGCTCAGAAAATAAATCCCTGTCACAATTCGTGGTTGTGCGCGTGTGTGGTGCGTTGCTGTCGAATATCACGTTTCTGTTTACGCTGAAAAATGTTTTTGTTAATGTTCGAACTCCTGGTTATGTGAATGAAACTTAACGTGGGGCCTCAACACTTAAAACACCACGAACGCTAAGGTGACAATATCTGGCGATCAGCTAATTACTCTGTTTAAAGGTAAACTGGCACGGCTTGTGACCATTACGATGTGAAATTGCCAAAACGTTGGTGTATCTTATAATTCACGATAGAGATGTCAGAGAAAGGTTCAGCGGTGACTCACAGAACAGGCGTGTGGCTTTTACGAAGGCTGCCATGATGTGGGCTGACCTTTGACCTGCATAAAATGCACGTGGTTTAACACGTTTTTGAATTCTGCAGGAGTGGGTGTATCACCCCACATTCGCTCAGTCTACACTGATGTGTTTGAGATTTCAGACACCCTGTAACCTCTTCACCCCCCCCCCTTTCGATGACCTTTGTGAGGCAAACAAAATTAATGCGTTTGCTGTTTTGTGTCCACACAGAATCACACATCTAGTCAGCATAACAGCTGACACGGTGGACGTCCCGGCTGAAGACAGCGTCAAAAGATGGATAGTTAAAAACAAATGAAGAAACAAAGTCCAAACCATTGTCTGACAAGCTCATCTCATCGTCACTGAGAAAACTGCATTTGGTAGCGAAAAGAAGAGGAAAATACTTGTATGAATTTTAATGAGAAAATAAGTATTTGAATAATCAGGCTGTTGTGTAAATAAAGTGTTTGTTTTGCAAAGTCCGGTGGTCGAGTCATGGGCAGATTTTAGGCCTTTTGACAGAGTACATCAAAGGGCGGGGCTTGTGTTTCAGTGGGAGGAGCCATGCCTTGTCTGTCAAATGGCAGAAAATGATTATCCAATTATAAGCAACCCTCTGCTTCTGGAACTGCACCCCCTCGGATTGGTCGCATCGTCTCCAAGACATGAGATAAACGAAGCGAATCGTTTAATCTCACCTGCCTCGTTCGCTGTGCAAACTGACTGTGTTACGCAGCTGTAATGGATCAGAAGGGCGTCGTCTTGCATAGGAAAAGACTGGGGCTTGATTTTCCTTTCAGTACTGTAACTGCCAATCTCCAGCCAGTCAAACAAATCTCTATGCTACTGTCAATCGATGTAATCTCACCATTGCCTGGAGATTTTTGGAACCTTTTCCTCTGTCGGTGGAAAATAAATCCAGTTTCACTTCAGGAGTCACAACACGTATTTCTTTTTGATTTGGTTTTATTTACAATTTATGAGGTCCTGGGTCGTTAGTCAATTAATATTTTTTTTGTTTTATTGTTAACATTCCATTTGCTTGTTATGGGGTACTTTTATTAAAAATTTGATTATTTATGTATTAAGTATGATCTGAACCAGACCACCTCTTTTGTATCAAAAATGTCTGACATTTGGAAAAGTCTTTGTACATCTTTTCAGAGTTTACATAAAATCTGATTTCAGAAACGTTTTTTTGATGTCTAATGTGTGACATGTAAAATGTTAACATGACCAAATTCTATGTTTGACACAAACTTTTTGTGTTACACATGTGAAGTATATTAAACACTGTCTGGGAAAAAAAACTTCTAAAGTCACTCTGGGTTTGTTGTAAGTGACGGACACCTTTTGTGATCATTTAGTGTTTTTAAAATTCAGGTTAACATATTAATGTCAGGATGCTGTTTTGCTGTTGGCCTTCTATAACACTTACGCACAGTAGTAAGTATCCTGTAACGTCAGTTATTTTACGAGGTTCTCCCTCACGTGGAAGAGCGTGGAAGGTGAGGAAGACTCTACTCTCGCTGTCGGCCAGGTGAACCACGGACTCCACGCCATTGCTTTTCTGCAGGTGAGCCGCCTTGTGCGTTAAGGAAGCGGTGCAGGTCCCACGCGTAAACGTCGATGGCGCCGTTTGATTTGGGCGTGTGGTGCGTTTTCGGCATGAACCCGTCTAAATGACGGGTGACTGACTGTCTTGGGACGTTTCTGTTATTAATGATGACATTACCCAAATCCTCGCAAGGGACTTTCATGCTGTCCTCTGTGCCAAGCCTATTACACACTTTGGCTAGGGAGTTGTGTGTGTGTGTGTGTGTGTGTGTGTTGGGGGGAGTGGTTGGGCACACCCTCCCCAGGATTAATGCCCCAAAGTCCTTGTGACAGTATCTGCCTTCACAGATGATTCATAATTGTAATTAGGTGTGTCCCCCCATTACTTCATCGGGTCAGTCTCTCAAGATATTACTTTTTTTGCCTTTCAGTGAAAAGAGTCACATACAACTGATGATCTGAGTCTTTCCTTTTCTTCTGCAATACCAAAAAAGTAAATTGTATGAGGAAATACTGACTGCTGTCTTACATTCAACAACAAATGACAGAGAATTGCAGAATTGATGGCCGACCCAAACAGTATATAGAGACAAGTGTGTTATTGGATTTACCAAGTAGTTTGTACATAATTTAATGAATATATTACTGTGAACATTCCGTTTTCTTTGTGTTTGGCTCATGTCTTCCATCGCAGTAATGCTTTTCATAGTATTGTACGGTTCTTTTCGTCAAGACCACACTCAGTAAGAGGAGTCTGGCGCCTCTCGCCACCTCAGACTCCATTCGAAATCGAATACTATAATGGATCCACGGTGCCAAACATCCAATAGACGGACGTTGCAGAAAATCCTATGCTGTTTTGTCTGTGGTTGGGGCTCACTTTAAATATCACCGCCCTTTGACATTGCCAAAGACCAAACGGTCCGTGCTGTACACAGTCAGTCCAAGTCCGTCTAATAATTGAAACTGCAAATTGGTTCAAAATAAGGAAAAGCTGTGTGTGAATGTTACTCTGATGTTGCCAAGCGCCATATTCAGTGTGTATTCCGCTACTTCGTCTAGCGGTTAGAATATAAAACACTGCTATTGAGCAAGCTAATCGGCCATCACGACATTTTGTATTTCGCCCAGAGACATGATGTCCACTACCCATCAATAGCCTATCAAATCGCGGCACTTCGCACCAGGCCCTTCCCATTGGACGTTGCAGTGTATGTTCAGAAATTGCGATTTGGCGGACCATCGAATTTGACACGACAGACCTGCAATAAAATATCCATCTGTTTAATTAGATGGCATGTAAAACCCTAGGCTTTATGCTTTCCTTTAGATGCAAGGGCATGCCGCTCAATATTGTGATAACTGAATGCTTTTGTACCCAGCATGCATTTTGGCGGTGCTGTTCGTGCTGCCTAGAGTCCGCAGCGGCAGTGTCGTCACCTCCCCAGAGCAGAGATTGATTAGCTCCCTAAGCTTGGGTCTTTAGTTCAGTGGCCCAATCCCCCGTCTGCTGAACCGTGCTGGCTGCAGCGGTGCCACATATTCGATTCCCGCCCCTGTGCTTGCGTCCGATTCTCATGGGCCAAGCAGCGAGCCGTGGCGGAGACGGGTACGCATAAGTTTGGGTCGTGATCATGCCCCATAAGGAACTGTGTCAGTTTGACGTGCAAGCTCCTATATGTCTTCATCTTGCACAGCAAGGGTGCGGTCATGTAGCTGCTCTGCAATTACAGTGGTCGTCTGTGTGCTTTACCAAGGTGGTGTGGTCACCCTCCTGCCCTTACAAAAGGGGTGTGGTCACCCTCCTGCCCTTACAAAAGGGGTGTGGTCTTCTAAATACTGTATAACACAGCTGTGGTTATTTGCTTACAATACAAAATGGAAGGTAAAGGAATTAGGTTTATGGCCAAGTATGTTTGTTACATACAAGGAATTTGTTCTCTGCATTTAACCCATCTTCCTGGGGGGGAGCAGTTGGCAGCCACATGCAGCACCTGGGGAGCTAGCATTTTGGGTGTCTTGCTCAAGGACACACCTGGTGTCTGGGCTGGGATTTGAACTGGGAGACATCTGTATACAATACATAAAGGGGATGTGATCATCTACGTAATGTGCAGTGTCGGGTGTAGTCAGCAAATGCTTAGAGAGATCATTAACTTCATATTTTCATGTTGTTTTCTCTAGCTTTGCAGCAGGTTGTAAGTGATGGGCGCCTACAAAAAGCTTGGCCTTATTGTCCAAAGTTTAACAGGCTTTTGTGGAGAGAAGGAATTGGTGCGGTTACAGAAATGGTGAGCGGAAGGAATCTGCCATCATTGTGTCTGTGTTGTTGGTGGGAGCAGAACAGGAGCGTGTCTGTCACTCTCAGGAGTGCTCGATCCAGCTCCGGTTCGCCCGTGGCGGCTTGTGAAGTCATAAAACAAATGGCAAAGAAACGGGTGCCACAGAGGAAAATGTGTCAAGGACTTAACCCTGGCAGGTACCTCTACTGGACCTGCTCTTCAGCTCCATGTGACGTTCTGTCCAGCCATATAACAGAATGCAGCCTTGGCTTGGCATGGCCAGGGCAGCCAGAGAGCTCCTGTTTCGCCAGGCAGCTTTAACTAGCTTCAAGGGCATCCGAGGCGATGGCTGAGCTGGGCTGCCAGGCCTGGACCCTTCTGCATCATCCATTACTTTAAATGAGCTGGTTACCGCGGCTCATATTTGTGATTTAATTAAATCCACTCAGAACGTGCTAGCCGAGCCCCGCGATGACGCCGCAGCCGGCTCCGTGGGCACAGCGGCACCGGTTTGCGAGGCGGCGCTCGTCTGGCCCGAGAACAGAATTTCTCAGAATTTGGCAAAGGTGCCCTCTGGGGTCCACTTAAACCCGTTGTAATTATGCTTGCGTTCGTGCCATCGCCGACACTTTCATCGCACTGCTTGGGTTGTACAAAGATGTCTTTTCTGAACCGGCTCTCAGTGGTGTTGTAAGCCTGCACGGTTTAGCTGATGTGCAGTCGGAAGCTATTGGTTATATGGCAGTAGGCTCCGCCCACTCAATTGCCAAGCCAATAGGGTCTTTATTTTTTGTTCTTTCCACCCACCCAGTCACTGGTTTCTTTCCTCTACCCATGTAGTTAGCAGGTGCTTGTAGAACGTGTGGTCTCTCCATGCATGACCTTGGAAGTGAAAGGTTGCATGGAAATTAATAGTTTCACTCAGGGTCTATTTAAGTTCAACAATGCTCTATTTTTATAAGGAGGTGACAAACTGTTGAACTTAACAAGGAGAAAATGCATAACCGTGATGCATTGGATGCATTAAGTAAATGTGGAATTGCAATTTACTTGGGGCACAAAGTTAGATTTGCTTATTAGGGACGTAAATAATGTCTGCGTCAGGCATTCATGTACTGAACCAGAAATCCTCACTGGTCTGAAACTTCTCAAAATTCATACAAATTCAAGTAGCTTGTGATTCACTTTGTTTCTCCTATTTAGAAAGTAACTTTGTGAAAGTTTTTGTGAAGGTAATTTTATGTTTTTTAACAAGTTTTACCAACTGTAAATTGGTGGAATGTACTAGAAACAGGGACTTCGGTTTTGCATGTCTGGCTTTGGTGGAAGGTGAGAGTTAATGAGTTGGAGTTTTGTTCACTTGTGTTTCAGTTCCTTTGTCCTTGTTCACTTGCTTTGTATTACCTGCTATTTCTTCTGTAAAGTGCTTTGAGGCACATCATTGTGAAAGGCACTATATAAAAGTTAATTGAATTGAATAAGCAGCATGAGCATACCCAGACAGTCTTTTGCTGAACTTGCAGTAGGAAAGGCATTCATCAGGGATTTTGCATTGCAGACACCACAGAGTTCTTACCCATGACTTTTCCCGCTAGGCGTTATCTTTCCTGGCTTCGTTATAAAGGGCAGTGCATTCTACCACGCGGGCCTGGCTGTCGTCCGACCACTTAGCGCTGCTCTGAATCTTTCGTCGCACGTCAGCTGCCACCGCTACCTTTTTCCACGGGCCATTTTGGTCCATTAAGCCACACTTAACACATAGGAGCGCTTTCTAACCCCTGCCTTCCCATTTTCTTCTTTGAGGGACCAACTGTGACTTTAAAAGCTTCCCAACGACCTTGACATTTTTCCAGAATGCACTTTTGGGAGGGGGGGGGTGCTGCACACACCCTACAAGCCGTACAGTGCTGAATAAACCTTTTCTCCTTTGAATGCACTTTACCCACAGCTGTGGCATAGACCCCCTTCCTACTAGAACAAACCCGCAAAATTAAATCTTCAGATCAGCAGGGAAGGTGCACCATTTCCTTAGTGAGCCTCACTCTATTATCATTGTTATTAATATGATAATCATGATTATTATTATCTTTGCCTGATACTGTGGCTACCTAGTTTTCTTGGTCCATTACCAAACAGTAACAACCCAGGTCCAAAAATCAATTATGAGGAAAAGCAGAGGGTAGCAGTATTTCGCTTCTCATCTGGCTGTAGAAAGTCTTCCATGCCTCTGGGGGCACTCTATTCAGCCTGCTAATGCCTCTTCTGCCACAGTGTCCATTGCGATGCATGCTCACTAACGGGATTAGCTGTCCCGTTAGTGCTTGACATCTTTCTGTGGCTGGACATAATGAATTTATTATGCTACCAGAAGGGAATTCTTTAATGAAAATAGAAAACAACAGTGTTGTATGTAATAAGTGCCTCTTTGCCCTGCTGGGCATGTTACACTATTAAAATTGCAAAGTCCTTCCAATTTAATTATCTCAGAAACTTCTTTCTCTTTCAACAGAGCAAGAGGTCGTACTTTACAGAAGTTACCGCTTGAAAAATACATGAAACATGATTTTGACAGCCTTAATAATTATGTATGTATACCTGTATATAAGTGACCACAGCAGCTAATGACCGTCTCTGATTGTCTAAACGCTCTGCGTTTTTGGCGTGCCAAAAACCGTTTTCCACAGTGTGGCCATTGCTCATCCTCTGCTGTTCTGTTTTTTTGCGGCAAATTTAGCAAATAACAACCTTTGGAGGGAACCTTGAAAATGATGGCTGCTGCCGCACTAATATCCGTGGTAATCCCATCTGGAAAACAAGGGGAATGCGACGACACGATAATCCCATTTTGGCTCCCGCGGTGAGGCCCCAAATCAATTAGCATTGGAATCAATGTGATTCTACAATGGGGCTTTTTGGTGACATTAATGGAGAACAGTGGGAGCCGTCCCGGTTTGTGATGTGGCGGGAGATGGATGCCTGCCCGTATGTTTCCGGATGCACTAGTTCTCTGTTGTTGCGAGGTGATGTTCCAAGCACCCTTAATAACAGCCTATTATGGATGCTTGTATTTGCTGTATGTGTCTTTATATCTGCAGGGTGTAGGAGCCTCTGCAGTCTCCAGACCAGTAGGTGGCGCACCAGTTCAAACCGTGGTGACAATGTTAATGAATGGTGAATGGAAACGGCTTAAGGAGAGGGAGAATGGAGTAGCTTTTCTCTCTGGGTGGTATTTTTACATTTACATTTAGCATGAGTGAATATTTGTTGGGATGATACCTCCAAGATCTGAAACTTTAGCCTTTAATATTTCCGTTATGGCTCCTTCATCTGGTGACGTCCAGCGAAGGACAAGCTTTTTTCTGTCTTTATACCTGTTGCTCTCATGCTCCGCCCGAACAAACACACACGCACACACACACAAGCAAACAAGCTTACACACACAGACACGTGCTGACACGTACCGTCCGCAACCACTCACCTCCCAAAATTCAGGTTACAAAACATTGTGAGACGTACAGTATGGAATGAATCATATGTATTGCTTGTGAGGCCAAGTCAGCACTTTTAGGATATACTGTGCATTAAAAATATGGCGAGATATGGCCTTCAGCTAGCCTGCATGTTCCAGTGTCAGGCCCTCTCCATCGTTCTCCACTAATTTTGGACTGCAGACCGAATTGCGTTTATTTTATAACATGGCCGCCCCCCAGTGGTGAAACATGGTAAAAAGACGTTCACATCTGCAGAATGGCCGCCTGATGTTTTATTCAGCATACCGAATTAAGCAGCCGGCACTTAACTTTTTTTTAAGTGTTTGTACCATTGAACAAGTGCAGCATGTGATTCGTCTGAGTAATCTTGATTGCCGTCTTTTTTGTACTGTGATTGCCTCAAATACAATTTGCTAAAACAGCCATGTAAATCAGTGCAGTACCTGTCTAATTAATATATTTAAAGGAACAGAAAGAAATATTCAACCTATATATATGTTTAATACCTTTCAGATATAAAACCTTCAATCGGTTAAAAGAACTGCAGGGTTTTTTCCGGTAATATGTGTGAACATCCAGGTTATTGCAAGATTTTTTCAGTTATTAAAGAATGTCTTGTGCTATTTTCGGAAATCTCCTTATACTGAAGTATTATTCCAGTTATAGACAATCTAACCCATCTCTTAAATATGGCAACGTTTGTGTTTTGCCCTGAATTTCAAGTAAACTAAAATAATCCATTGTTTTCTTCCGAACAAGGTAAAAAAGGGGATGAGGGAAGTGTCTGTCCGTCCGTCCAAAGATGGAATAAATTAAAAACCAAACTCAGACGGTGTAAAAACTACCACTGAACATTTCAACTCAAACTGGCTTCAGTTATTGTGTTGTGCTGAAGACAGTATGCTCTTGTAGTCCGAAGTCTTGGAATGGTTTAATCTGTACACACATGAAATCGCAGCTCCGTAAAAATTTCTCACCAGCATTTTCCAACTGTCCAGTGGGTTGCTTGGATCTTGAACGCTGTTTGGAAACGTAATATTTCTTGACTTAAAAAAAATTCACTGTCTAGTTAACCGTCAAAATTCATATATGTACACCGATTTTACCATTCAACAGCTATCTTTGCTACATTACATCAAGATTAAGATTTATTGTCATTGTATGAGACATACAACGAAATTCAATCACTCTGCTTCTGTATTCAAAAGGAATTAAAAATAAAATAACTAAAACACATAATAAATACACGTTCGCATCACACACAAAACGCCTGATGTGTGTGCCCGCTAATTATGACACTTTTTGATCAGACCATTTGAGGCGCACGAATAGGGCAGCTGTCAGATGGATTTGAATGTAATTTTCCTTTAATCCATCATGCGTAAACACTGCAGCCTCCTCCGCTTTTGATCTTTTTTCCATATGCGGCTGTCGATATTCGTTTCTTTAACTTAAGAAATTTAACAGAAGAAAGTGCGACATTTTGAAAATCCGTATATTCGTCGAGTACTTTAACCGGGACTGATGAAGGGTGTCTCTCGATCAGATATTTATATAATTACATAAACGCACACTATTGTTGTGTGGGTTGCTCTGTGGTTAAGGTAATTAACGCCATATATCCTATTGGCTCGTTTAAGAGAGCAGTGCAAAATCACCGAGAAACTGTCAGCAAAGCACAAGACTTTAAGCACCGTGTAATAATGTAAGGTTTTCCACTGCATATTCATTTAAAGCAGAGTCTGTCTTTATGGTATTCGGGATTTCACTAGACGTGTGAGCCTATAGTAATCTTCCACTGGATGCAGGAATCAAATTAGGATCAGACGTCCTTAAGAAATAATAAACCATACATAAAGTGCCGAATGTTATGAAAAGTTCAAAGAGATTGTGAGAGGTTATTAGCAGGTCTGATATCAGAAGTAACGACTTCTGCGGATGATTGACAGAAGGCGTCTTCCTCTTGCAAAACCAGACATTTCCTCGATTATTTTGTACTCTTTTAATCCTTCATTAAAATGGCAAACCATGCTATTCTGTTAACAATACCGATGTTTGGCCATTTATGTCGTGAGCCAGTTTCGGTTGGGTGGGTCGATTTTTAGGTCAGTACTGCTGGTCCCTGGCTTACCAGGCAGTCTGCACCCAGAAGGTCTACAGAGAAAACACACGCCAATGAAATTTCCACGAAGCATCTTTCATTACTTTTTCCTCTGTTTTCATTACTTCTTTCCCAACGTGAAGCAACACCGCAGTTTTTAAGGCATCTTGGTCCACAGAACCCCTCCCTTCCTGACAAACTTCTCTCCGGAACGTTATGAGCTGTCCGGCGAAGCGCGTGCACACTGATACCGCGCGTGATTGCCACATACAGGTGAGCTCGTCAGTCCGTTGACGCATCCCAGAATCGCAGGCTCGCCCGTGCCGTGCTGATGAGTGACTTTTAATCAAACGGAGGGACTGGCCGCCAAGTGGCCGACACTGATTAAATTTAAGTGTTTAATTGCCAGTTACGTACCAGGAATTCTCCCTGAGAGGATTAAAGTTAAATTATTTAAACTCCTGTCTCAAAAGGTACGGTTAACAATCCAGAAGGAAAAAAGCAGAGCGTATGCATTTGGGTGCTAATATATTCAGTTTTAACTGTAAACATGTGCATTCATGTTATTTTCCAAGAATCTTTTAGCTCCACAAATGTACGTTAATAGATTTCAGTCCTTAAACTGTTAGGCTTTTAAAACAGACAGTTCATCTGGACATGCCAGGTAAAGGGCAGGTCATATGTTCGGTCGGGGAGGGGGCGTCTGCGATTTACACCAAATTATAGTTATTGCCTCGTCTGTGTGATGCTTTCATCTTTGAGGGGAGCCGCCCATCGCGCCTCCTTTCAAAAAAAGGCCAATTTGTCATCAGGCCCAGGTTCATTGAGAACAGTCAGCCGCAAAGTAAGTATCCTATTCATGCTCATCCGCTGGGACGGATGCCAGATCTATCACCGTGTCCCTTTTTCTTTCAAAGTCTTTCTGCTTGTCATGAAACAGGCTTGCACGCTTGTCATGAAACTGCAGAAGATGCAATCGTTTCTTCTCATAATATACATTATGAGATTGTGTACAGTCTAATGCACACCGTCTTTGATGACTAGTTAGGGACAGTCTTAGGACAGGTCCCGGTGTTCTTGCTGCGTCTGCGTAGAGGTCCGGTCTGAGAGTGGTTTGGAAAAACCACAAGGTTATCTACACAATTCATCTTCAAACAAATCATTAAGGCACCTAAGCATATAAATGCCTTGCTGCCATCACACATTCGATATTTTCTTGAATGTCCAAGGCCAGTTTCCTGTCTACCAGACGCGGTCCTCGCCGTTTACAGTCACGTTTTCTTTGTCTTGCTAGGGCGGGCATCAGAGATCAATAGCATTTTGCACTACTACATAATTACATTTATTCACAGAAACCTGACCTTGTTTTGTATTTGGTCTCAGTTTTGATTTTAAAATTATATGGAGGGTCCTTGTCTACCAGGGTTTTGCAGACAATAAGTCATTACATAAGCGTTTCAAATGTTTTTCACTTCAAGTGAATCCATTCTGCATTTGTCCTTGTGCGTTATCTGCGATGTGTTAGGAATGCCATATGTTTTGGCTTGCATAACTGGTTCCACTTTGTAGCACGAATTTTATTGGTATAGATACAATTACCGCAAGGCATATCCAAGGCCTAGAATCCTATAGGGATAACTAGGAAAGACCCACAGCGACATCTGCTGGAGCATCTCCACACCAAAATGTCTAGTGAACTGACGTGATAGTACTTTTAAAAGCAATGTTGTGTAGTATAATAATGCCAACCAGTGTATAAGTATGTTCTGATTTTTTTTTTTTTTTAATCAGGTAGACATCTATTTGTTGTTGAAAACGTACTGGCAGTTGAATCAAAACATAAAGGTAAATTCATGACATCATGCCAGTTTGAGGAATCTAACCTATCAAGTTATTAACTGCATAAATGAGAGGGTCTTTCAACTGAAAAACAAGTCTTTATTTTGTGAAATGTGACAACAGCAGAAATTAGTGGCAGATTCTTAAACATCATGTTTCTTCCAGATGTTACACAAGAGTAGTAATATGTTGACTATTCAAGCAGTATTCATTTTTTTGTCTTAAACACAACCTTGCCAAGCACAGAAGAATTAAAAATATCCATCATTTGTACTATTAGCCATAGTAATAAAATACCATGTGAAAAGCCATCACCATTCAACTAGCATGTTTATATGCTTTTCAGTCATCTATCAGTGCAAAATATTTTATGTGCTTTCTAACATGTTTATCTAGTACAACTTACAAAGTTACTATTTCAGTTTATACTCTTTTATATAAACTAATACTGACCCGTTTTGTCATTTAGTCAATGGCATGCCATACATTTTAACCGATCCGTGTCCAAGTTAAAATTGGGATAGAGGCCTGTCCCTTATGTGTTGGGTAATGCTGCCTCCTTGTGGTCACTTGAGTACTGAGCATTAAGCCTTCTTGACATTAATGATGTAGCTCGGTCACACCGCCACAGACCGTCCCTTCGTTAAGCTTTTACTAATCGCTAACGGTGCGTCATTACCTAAATCAACTGACTTTCTCCTTGAAGACATCAGTAGCAGACGATTTTAATCTCCTTTCTTCAAGATGCTAAAATTAAGATATTAATTTACATAAATTAAAATAGAGGTCATTAACTGCACCTGCCCGCGTTCTGCAACAAGTGAATGTTTTTTTTTCCAAAAACAATAACAGTTTAAATAATTATTTGAAGCATTATTTTACTGACATTTGTGTTTTTAACTTCACATTTGTAAGCATGTTCTTAAAACCCAGTGGCAAGAAAACTATGGCAGGTAAAGGCTCCTAAACAAACAAACAAATAGATTGGGGGGGGGGCGGGGGGGGGGGGGGGGGGGGGGGGGGGCGGGGGGGGGGGGGGGGGGGGGGGGGGGGGGGGGGGGGG
>JABJVR010000065.1:2271901-2292820 GCA_025773905.1 Chitala chitala
TGTAATTACATTACAGTTTGGCTTCATACGATATTTAGAATTCTATGGTTGTACTACAGTACTTCACCTTGCATTAAAGGCATTGTGACTGACTGCTAACATGTACATGCAACTTTAGGCAAAATGGAGAATTAACTTGAAGGTACGGAGAGTCGTTGTGACCACAAATATGCAATTATTATAATAAGCTACTAAGTCAACCATTAAAAGGCTTGTACAGTTCTTTCACTAAAATATTTGAAAAGTAAACAGGTTCTTTGTTTTTTTGTTTACTATAAAAAGTGACAAACTGCAGAATGGATGGCTTTCATTAATAAAGCCAAACTCCCCGATAACAACAAGGTGTTGAATACAACACAGTGCAGTTTCTGTGTGCCTGGGAGTGGCGGTGCAGGAAGTGGTTTGTGGCTAAAGGGTGAAAGGTCAAAGGTCAGTGAGAGGCCACTTCCTTCAGCGAGGCCAAGGCTGAGTGGATGCGCACCTGGAGCCTGTTTTCAAAGTCATAGCCTACGTAATCCTCCTGTGGATCAGAAGGACACACACACTTCAGCAAACTGCGCAGCAACACACGACCATCAAAACCTCATACAGAGTCACATTTCTATGCAATGGGCTGTTTTGCAATGAGATTCTTTCATTTTTTCTCTCTCTCAACACGGCACAAACAACTACATAATGTACCTTAGCCTGAAGAAGTAGGTCTCTTCCCTTCCCTACAGTCTGCAAACGGAAAAAAATAACAATGTTAAGGAAGGTTTTTAAAACAAATTCAAACCGCATGAATACATACAGTTGTATGGAGAAACACACACAAACACTTCTCTTAATGGTGACTGCTTACGCTTCATTGCTTGTGTTACACAGTAAGGTTGTGTGTGTGTGTGCGTGTATCTGCGTGTGGACGCTGACCTCCGGGCTCTCCAGTAGAATACAGCCCAGCTCATAGCAGGAGTACGGCTGCACGTAGGAGTTGGTCTGTCGGCCCACCTCGTCCCGGGCAGCAAACTGGAAGAACTGAGGAGCAGAAGGCATTACTTTGAATGTCATTCGCTGTTGTGGGACGGTGGGGGGGGGATAGTTAGACGTGTCCAAATACCTGAACAGCGTCTCTCCTGTTCCCAAGGGACTTGTGAACCGCACCCAGCAGCAGATATTTCAGACCCAGGTACGACCTATCCTCCACTTCCTGTAGGACTGAGAAAGGACGTATGGACGTTTAACTCCCTGTTTGAGTGCCCAAATTCCTTACGTGTAGCAGACTGCGGCCCTGACCCTCTCTATACCTTGGCTCATCAGCTGCAGTTTAGTGGAGGAACAGTTGGCCAGAGCTTTCCACAGGTAGAGCACCTCAATGGAGGCCAGGATACACAGCTCCTTGGTGGGGGGCATCCTCCGCAGTCTCTCCGCCTGCACAAGGGCACGGAAGCAGACGCTCAGCATGAGACAGGCGAAGCGACAGGTGTCGCAGGAGTGTCAGCTAATGGAATATTCTAGGAGACAAGCCTGAGTCAAAATCGTAATCACTCACTTTCTTCACAGAAAACTGTTCGATCTGATTGTTCTTCCTTCTGAACAGTTTCTGAACGTCCCTGAAAACGCCAATAGCTCCCTCCAGGTCGCCCGTGGCACCTTGGCACACTGAGAAAGAAACACGGGGAGGGGACGGTGGGCATCATCGGTGTCGAATGTCATGCCAACGGTACAAAAACGCCAGCGAAGGCCTCGGGAGGTTTAACTCGACGCCAGCCAGATCCATCGGTGTGTTTCACTCTGCCTTAAATGTCAGGATTGAGCGATTACAAACCTCCGGTCAAATACGCGTAGTAACACTGCGACCACCGGGACTCGTTCTTCAGCCGTTCAAACGCCCTGTACGCATCTTCGAAGTTCATCTCAATCATGCTGCACCAACCTAAACCCAACGGAAAAAGCGGACGTTTCTTTAACGTTTGAGGAACCTGCACATCGCTGGTTACTTAAACAGCCGGCTGCCAGCACTATTTTACAGCAAAGCCAACACGTGTGACCATAGTCACATCAACATCATGAACTTGAGGAAAGGTGTGGAGTTACTGTACCAATCTCATACAGACACACGTGCTGGATCTCCCGCTGGTCTGAGGCCAGTTCCAAGGCGTCGTTGAAGGATGTTAAGGCACTGTTGATCTGACACTGGAGCACCAAGATGGAGAGAAAATATGTGAACAGACATGATCAGCAGGTTGGTGTGCTCTTCTAAGCCAAATATCACAAAGTCCAAAGAATCTGGTTTTTGTTAAGAAACCACAATGAAATAACTGTAACACATCATCAGAGTATGGGGGTCGCACCTCCAAGCGCTGGACCCTGCCTTTGAAGAACATGAAGAGGGAGGAGCTGGGGTAGACAGCCTCCTTCTTCCGCAAGATGGCTTTGGCCTCCATCAGGCCCTCGTGTGTGTCTGAACCGTCCGGGGCAAAGAACGGCTGTACAACGGTGTGGTACCACAGCAGGGCTAACCTGGAGAGGGGTGCCAGACAGAGGGGGGGGGGGCAGAGGGGTTATTCAGCCAACAGGAGCGCAACTCTCCGAGGCATGGAGTCTTTGTAGTAAACTCCAATTAACCAGCTACGTCAGCTTACCACTGTTGCTATAGCTACAGCGGTTATTTACGTGATCGTTACACCCAGTTAACGCTGCGACAGCACAGGCCGCACACGCAATGGGTCGGCAGAGCGACAGCGGAACGCGAGGCGAGCCCGTAGGAAGCCCGCACGCGGCGCACCTACTCACGTGGCGAGCGGAGCCTTCATGTCCTTGCTTTCGCTGGCGTACGCCAGGGAGGACAGCCCCTGCAGCCGGTCGCCGGGGAAACCCAGCAGGTTGATGATTTTGAGCAGGTTGGGTGGCACCATGGAGATGCACAAGTGGAACAGGCCGTACCCGAAGCTGACCGAGCCCTTGAGACGGCCCAGGGCCTCGAGCGTAGGGCGCGCCGGCACGTTGTCGTTGACCCGGCCCGAGGACGATGCCCGCCGCTGGCAGGACTCCTGCAGGAGGCTGATGTCGCTGTGACACTTGTTGTACATCTTCCAGGCCTTGCGCAGGATCCAGCCCCCCTTGATGTATGCTAGGAGCAGGAAGGCAGAGAGATGGACCGCTAAGAAATTCACATTAACCACATTTTGCGTGAAGCCGTTAATTTGGCACAGGAGAAACATCGAAACCTCCTCCCAACCAGCTTCGACGTCTCCACTAAAAGGTGTCACGGTCAAAGAGACTCGTGACTCAACACTGCAGCAGTTATCGGTAGATTAGCAAGAGGTGGAGGCACGTGGGAGGAGGCTGTGCAGTGCAGGAATGACAGCAGACCTGAGAACTCTTGCTTGACGAAGGACAACACGGCCAGGTACACCTGGCAGTCCGCCACAATGATCTGCCTCTGCAGCCGGTCCACCACGGTCACCCCAGCACCCTGGGAGTCCATCTGAGAGGGTAGGGCACAAAATACCGGGTTTACTTAGCAACAACAAATCCGGTATTTAAGAGAACGAAACGTGCGTTTGGGAGCAGGTGCCGCACTCACGGTCCGTTTGATTTTGTTCTTGATGGTCTCGATGACGCCCACGTTGTCGCTCTCGCACAGCCTCTCCGTGGTGCGCAGGTCCTCGCAGGCCATCTGCATCTTCTCCTCCTCGAAAGTCATCATGGCGTTCTACGGCGATCGACGCGCAACTTATCCCGATAGAGCCGGCGTGCTAACGCGCAAAGCTCGCTGGTCGTGGCGGCCTCCTCAACCTAACCGCGCATCACGCACGCTAATTGCCACGACTCCGTCGACATAACTGCTCGTTAAACATCCTAATCATCGTTATCTTCTGAAATGAGCCGAGCGTCACACAGAGTCTTTAAAGCGCACACACACAAATTAAGTCAAAACATTCATTTAGCAATACATCATTCCATTAACATCACTGCTTAAACCTGATGTTTCCCCAGTGTAACAATAACTGTTTCCTAACAAATTTCTACTCAGATCAGATTTTCAAAATGTACCAAACTTTACTAGGCTAAGAAAGGCCATCTTCAATAAAATCTTTATAAGAGCCTTTAATGAACTATTCCAATGTACAGAATTTTATAATGTACCATACAGTGAGGTTAATGCCTGGCGTCTAACAAGTACAGCATCAAAACCAGCCAATGAGAACGGCAAAATAACGACATAAGCGTGTCGCACAGTGCGTGGCAAAATAAAGAGTGTGTTTGCACACACAGCGTGACACCAGTGTTTACCAGGCATTTAGCTCAGCTCGGCCACATGCAGCACAAACCTGTTCTTATTATGTCACACACATGCACATACACACACATATACGCACATACACGGCCTTCTGTGTCCACTCACCAGGAAGCTGACGAAACTTGCTCCAAAACTCATGAGGGGACTGTGGGTCCTGGGGGGAGAGGGGAAGGGAGGAAGATGGATGAGTGGAAACAACAGCCAGTTACCCACCCACCCCCCCACAGAGTACGTCCCAAGGACGTAACAGATCTGCAGCATGGGATACACTGACGCAAGAGCTTTGGTTTTGACTGGATCCCTGTCGCTTCACCCGCAGCACCCCCGTCACACGCCATGGGATAAGCGAGTGGGTGGAGCAAGAGGGGGAGAAGTTAAAGATTGGCTGCTTTGATGTCCTGTGCCAGACCTCCTCTCTTTTCACGTTCCGGCAATAAATGCAACCGTTCTCCACCACGTCAGTCGGATCGGATCCTTCTATCCTGGCAGCGAAAGATGAACGAGCAAATGCATATTTCACTTTTTTAGTGTCTGGTCATGCCACTAAAAAAGCTCACCCCTTACACCATTCCCCGTCCAGAACACACAAAGTAAACAATTACCATGTGTGCTGAGATGCATTCACACTTACTTGTGTCGACTCCCTCGACACGTTCCCATCTAGACTACGTGAGAAAGGATCATTAACAGCAAGCTATATTTAAAGCTGGAAACGGTAAATTATCTGCAGGTGTGAATGCAGCTACCTCACGCTGTGCTGTGTGAGGTGGGAAGTTTGGGCCCCACCACGGACCTGCTCCTACATGCAGGTGGTCCGAGTAGCTCTGGACTCTTGCCAGCTGCTGGCATCACGACATGACAGCACGCTGGTGGGCTGGTGCGGAGAAAAGTGGGTGTGGCTGATTACCACTCTTTTGACTTTGAGATGGACGCCGAGGTCCAATCACCACTCGGTACAGTTTTTTTTTTTTTTTTTAAAGATGGGTCAAGATCCAATCAGAACGCCAGTGTTAATTTTCAGTGATGACCCTGCACAAACTGTAAAACGAAGGTGCACAAGAAGAATGAATTTGTGCAACTGTAAGGAATAAGGAGTGATCATAGCAACGGAACAAGGTGTACTCAAATTATCACATCAGCGCAGCAGAATAAACAGGATGTGACAGATTTATTTTAATTAATTATCTAATATTATATGGCACAAAAAAATAAATCATACGTCAGTTCAACAACATGTTTTAACTGGACAAAATGTTTTCATATCATAGCGAAGCTGCAGGTCTATGATGTTAGACTTTTAATTCCTTTTTTTCTGCTTTACAATCAACTGCCAGCTGATAACGTTGTCGTCTGTCCACTACACGCCTTGCATAATCTTGACAATTACCGAAACGCCGGAGGATTTTTGAAAACAATTTCGTAACGTCAACCAGTCCAAAAACAATTCTAACAAACTACTGAAAAGATGCTTCATTTTACTGCTGAGGTGCTACCCAGAATTCACCAGGGGAATTTTCTCAATCGCTACGCAACAGTGTTTTGTCACAGTTCCTGTGTAGTAATCCATAATCCACGTAACGATACAGAGCCAAGCGTTACAAAACAAAACAAAGGGGGAGGGGAATAACCTCATTATTTTCAAAAACACAACGATTATTCTGTGGACTTTGGGTACTGTATTTCTGAATCCTTAACATAAACAGGATGTGCCTTACTGCTTCTTTATGGTTTCAGAAAAATGAACAAACATGTCAGTCACTTAGTCATATCGTGTAGCTGTTGTGTGGGATGTTGCCGATGCCACAGACTCAAGTATCTAACTCATAATCTTGTGTTCCGGTTGCCGTTCAAAGACAATTGGAGGAGGAGAGGATGTAGAAAATTTTGAAATTTTGTGTCACTGAAAATGTGGAGCATAAACTCAAACAGAAATGATCAGGGATTAATTAGGAAAGTGGAATTCCAGTTAAATGGTTAAGCACCTTGATCTGAAAGAGAAAAGCACAGTTAACCCCTCGTAGAACTTCTACCAATCGTTCTTTGTGACTTTTAATGTTCAGGAGAAAAGCTCTCACTTTTCCAAGAAGCCCTAAATGAAATTAGACCTCGTTCCAGAAAATATTTTCCATTACACACACAAAAAAAACAAAGCAGGAGTTAACTGTGATAAGTGGGGGAAAAAAGGTGTTCTGCTAATTTACAGAAAACAGAAATAAAATTAAAAGCACACACAAATATACAGACACACACCAAACTTAAAGTTCAGTCCAGGCAGGTGTGGACACACACAGAGGACACTTGTTTCCATGAATAAGACCAGGACAGGTTTCGAGGTTCACTCTAACAGGTCGTTTCAGATGGACAAAACAGGACATCCTGCGTCTAAAATCCACCACCAGCCCAAAGGCAAAAACAAGCATTTGGGACATTATGTTTTACAGACAATAAAAAAAACAAAACCACTTTTGCTTTGGAACCAGATAGCATCTCAAAACTGCATAATCGTGCTCTGAGAAAAGAGCATGCTGAGCCCCTTGAACAATGTCAGAAGGAAATTAAGGGAAACCCCCAGGTCTCCGTCATCTTCCATCACCACCACGCAAGTAAAAGACCTGGACCGAGCCTCAGTTACAACATACAAGCTACCAAAGCACCCTGAGATGCAGTGACTGGAGATCCGCATGGTGCAGTTCTGATGTTGTTCAATACGGAGTCAGAGAACATGTTCAGGTCTGCTGCAGGAAAGCAGGGTGGTCATTAACGGGCGGCGTGGGCGTGCACGTTAGTGTGTGCGCTCATGACAAAAATGGCATGGGATTCAACTCCTGGAAAACATGCTTACATCACAGATAAAAGAACAGCGAGGCAAGAGTGCAGTTCCTCTAAAACAGTGAATGCGCATGAACCGTGTGGGCAGAAATGGCAGAAGCATGAGCTAAGAGCTAAGGGACCTGTCAGGGCCTGCACACAGGCAGCTAAATGCAGACCTTTAATAATGCAGTCGCATACAGAAGATGGAGGCTGAGCACTCCACTCGCCCGTGGCTAACAGGCTGTCCCCTGACCACGCTAATGTCAGTGTGACTTTGACATGGGTGGGTTACTATGACCAGCGGGTTGCTGAACTCCATTATTATCTCTCTGTGACATGCATAACCTGTAACACTGCAGTCATTTATGAATTTACATTCTTGCCTGCGATTTGATAGTTGGGAACCAGCTGAAGCAAGCTGTCCTACCTATGCCACCCCCTCCCCACCAGGAAAAATAATAAAATAATGACACCACTTCCTTAAAGGCGCACACACTATTTTAGATAGTTACATTTGCTTTGTCTTTTTTATATTACAGGTTCACACATTATACCGTAATCGCTGATATTTAACAGTATTTTTATTCTATTCATTATTAACAGAACTGAACGTCATGTGATCGGCTCGCCTCTGTGTGCTGCACAGACTGTGTTCCCGGTTATGCATCGGAAAGAGGAAAAAAATATATATAATTTATATACATATATCAGTGCTGTCACACTAACCGTACACGTGAAGTGTTTTAAAAGCAGTGGTCGCCATGCATACCTGTATTTCCTAAAGAGCTCGTCGCTCTCCCTGAAGCCATTATTCAGCAGCATGTTTATGCCCTGCAGAGCCAGCTCCGCGTCATCTATGGGCTCGGTCGCGTCTCCGAGGGGCTCCGGCCTCAGGTCCAGACCCTCCATGGCGCCCAGTACACGGAGCCGTGCAAGACTACAGCAGCGCACGGTCTGTCGCACCGCAGGGAAAGCAGCGCACCTGGTCTCGGTTTTGCGCTCGCCTCTGCACACGCATACGCCCGCCGCGCTCGGGATGACGACTAATTCTCTATACTCGTATACTAACTAATCATTGCAATGCACGGTTATAATTTCGCGACACTGACGGGTGTGAGAATCCCCGTCCCCGCCGCGGACCCCATTGCAGATCGCTTGCAAGGCCGGGTGAAATGTTGCAAATAACTACTTCCGCAGCGTTAAAGAGCTTCTTTGCGCTGGTTTTCCATGCAACATCGGTGCGCACTCGAAAGCATTAAAGTCAAAGGAGCAGACGCGCATCAATTTCTCCCCAGCTCCAAAACCGGGCCGATTTAAAGGCTGATCACGGAGAGCCCGGAACCGCCGCGACTCCGCCGACACCGGTCTGTGCTCCGTGTTTCTTTCTTGTTCTTTTTTGGCTGTGACAGAATACCGCATGACAAAAACAATCTGCGCCTCTACCGGATGACGGCAGGCCGCCCTGCAGAACAAGTGCAGTAGTGACAGGAACAGGCGCACCCCCGTACGGACACGCGCTCTGGGCAATGTGCACGCGCTTAAATGGGCAGCTTGAGGGCAAGCCGTTCTGCTTTCTGTTTTTAGCGGCGTTTCTGCTTCTTCTTTTTATTCTTCTTCTTCTTCTCATTATTATTACTAAGTTGAATCGTGTTTCTTCAGGACTCAAACCTGGTAAATACGAGGATCCTGGTTTGAGCAGGTGCCAGCTCTCTGTCCAAAGGTGTACAGTACGAGGTCTGGCCTCCAGTTTGGCTGCAGGGACCACCAGTACTGTGGTAGATAAAACCTAAGAACATCTTAAAGGCTCCGTTTTTCATTTGTCTAGAGTTAATTCCCCAGCCGTGGCTTTTTGCAAAGCACTCGCAAACCCGTGAAGTCTCCTGGGTGGCGTGTGAGAACACGACAGGTGGACCGTCGATGGAAGCCGGAGTCTGGGAAGATGCTGCTGATACTCGTATTACAGAAACCACAATGATCATATGAATTTAATTAATAATAAGCAAGCAAAACAGGCATGCTGTTACCTCCTTTTAAAACAACGTTTTAATAACATTGGAGGGTGCCTAATAATCGGCGTCTAAAATAATGAAGGTTTCGTAAGGTTCACGCACTTAGATGATTTTTGGAAAGCATTTAAGTATACAATGCATAAGGAAGCATGTTTTCCGAAACTTTAGACGTTATAACAAGTGCATGAAGGCGGCGGAACAATAAAAAAAAAAACAAAACAATGTCTTCTAATAAATACAAATATTGACATTATTATATAAAAAAAAAAAGTTTTATTCAACAAAATTTTTTACAACAGTACAAACATAGGGTTGTCTCACAAAAGATGGAAACAGGAAAAACAAAGTTTATAGAGAAAACAATAAAGGACTACTTAAATATCTGCATAAGCATTTGAAGGGAATCAACACATCAGTTTCATAAATCTCAAAATCTGCACATTTTATTAAAACATCGGAATACCAGAATATAAAATATTGAGGCTTTGCAAATATATAGGATCTCATCTCACAATAAATAACCAGCAAGTATAAAAGTCTGTATGACAGTCCTTTATATTGAACCAGAGTACGAGAAACTCATTCTTCCGTCAGCAGTCAATAAGCAAGGTTGCCTCGTCTCCAGACTGCAGAAGACGTACAACAGTCAGTCTATATGCTGCCAGCAGGGTGGTCTCAACCAGCTGGACATTCTCGAAGGTTCACTGGGCCAGACACTTTGGAGACTTTGTCAAAAGTGATGCGTTTCCCATTGATCCACACTTTCTGGAGACAGCCGACATATGGCGTCCTCACAAGACTGGAGTGAAAGAAGGTTTCTGTTTGGGCGATTAAAGACAACGTAATTAGGACTTTTTAGATTAATTTGTCGAGCTGTCCTTAAACACAGAATTATTAAGGAAAGATTTTTACACACAGCTTTACGAAGGCAGCAGCTCAGTGCAACGGTAATTACTGTAGCCCACCAGAGGAAAGTGTTACCTGGTACACCCCCGACATAGAGGGGATCACTGGTATTGGTGAAAGAGGAAGAGGATGGTCCCACTGCGTACTGACCCTCTGTGTCCACATCCAGTTGCACAACATTATTTCGCTTGATCACTGAAAAAGAGGGGGTGGGGTAGAGTAAGGAGAATGACCAATGAAATCTGGGTATTGGGTTTCCATAGAGATGCAATGCAAGTGACAGATACAATGCGCGGGGGAGAAGGGCAGGTGCTCACCTGCGATCCGGTGGAACATGTTGTCGCACAGGGCCTGCTGGGGGGTGACGGACACGCTGAAGGGACCCGATCCATTGTCCACCTGGACCACCACCTGCATGGTGTCAGTTTTGCTTAAAGTGACTGACAGTTTTAATTAATTTGAAACTGTATGCCTGTGCATTTCATGACTGCGCTGTTACCTGCAGGCAAAGAGATAAGGTGTGGATCGAAAATGAGAGTCTTGTGCAATGCACCCAAATGGCCACTAGGTGGGCTCACCTCCCCTTTTTTCATAAACAAGCTCAGATGATGTCCCTGAGATCCTCCAACAAAGAACAGCAGCCCTGTCAGGTTTTTGGGTCGAACCTCAAACACCAGCTCGAAGCTGAGGCCCACGATGAAGGAGTCATCTGCAATGTTCACATACTCAGACATGGGTTTAAAGTCCTTACAGCTGAATAAACAAGTAATGTCAAATCTGGTATAATAACGTGCCATTTTAAAACTGCTCAAGGCAGCTTATAACCAAACTCAGGTATGCTGGATCACCTATTACAATGTAACTCCCTTGTCCTGAAAAGTAGGCCCCGCCTTCAGCTGGGCCATCAAAGCAAGGGGCCACCCCATGGTTAACAACAGGCTCTGGCATTGGCTGGCGGTTCAGCTTGAAATTGCTGACGCATCCAATCACGCTCTCTCTAGGGAGGGTCTTCCACTGAAACAGAGTATCAAATACTTTAATAAGTTAGGTGAATAAGTTAAACTAAATTTATTTATAAGAGTCTTTTATGAAGGCTATCTAGAGTAATCTGTTAAAAAACATTAGGACTAAAACAATTTGATACTGAATAAAGTGAGACTGAAATTAAAAAAATAAACTCGAAGGCACACAAAAACCTTGATGATATTCACTCAATAAGAAGTGGAGGCTAAATTTCCATCAGCTTGAGAACATACTATACGTGAAGATGACTAAGGGAAACCAGGAGACTCATAGCATGTGCCCTGCCAGACGCTTTACTGCTTTCACGCGGTTCGCCACAGAGAAGCGGTGGAGAGCAGTGTGTACCTGATGATCAGTGGGCACGAGGTCTGGCACACTGCCCAGGTAGACAGGGGCACGCAGGAGCGGGACACGTTCCTCGGGACCCAGGAGTACCTGCTTTGTGTGGAGCCCATCCACAATCAGCCGCAATCTTCTCTCATCCCAGCCGAACATGACCTGAGACACACCAGGGCACTCAGCCAATCAGAATGCAGAGTTACGTCATCCTCAACTGTCACTATGCGAATGAGCAACAGGAATTATCATCTGAAGGAAAAAAAACAGTGCAATGGAGTTTACAGCGTGATGAATGGGTGTAAATTTGTTCATCTTGTTCTAATAAGTTCATCGTTTTAACAAGTATACACCCACATGCAAACACTTATGTCCCGAACACAGTGATGCAACACTTGAGCCTCCGACCTTAACGCTGTTTGATAGCCGGTGGTGTTGCTCATCCTGGTTGAGCTTTATCGCCATGGCGATTTTTACCCAGCACTGTAGATGTTCATTTCTATTACACATTGTACCAATTCAGAGGAAAATAACTGCATGTTTTTTTTTTTCCAACGTTAACGATTATGTACTACCCTGATTACGTTTTCCTTTCCTTCATGCATTGTACCTGCAAAAAGCAACAATGCACAAAGAGAATGATGTCTGATCTGTCCGATTTAGGGTAATAAGTCACTTAATAAATAATAATCTGTAAATCACATGGTGAAACGTGCCTGGGACAGGCCCTGACTGATGGCCTGACGGTAGGCCACTCATTACCACCCGTCTCTGTCCCACAATTCCAGTGTGCTTTGCAGCCGCTCGGGGTCTGGGGTTGTCCTCATTTATCTCATACCGTGTGCCATTTCCCATTGTTGAACTTCTCCCTGTTGAAGATGTGCCTTCCCTCGACTGCCAACCGAATCCTGCCTTTTGACATGTAAAGAGCCAGGTGGGGGCTTCCCTTAGAGGCACTAGCATAGAGCAGCATCCCATTCGGGGACCTCGTCCTCACGTCCAGGGAGAAGAAGGGACTGAAGGTGGGGGGGGGGGGGGTCAGGTGGAGGACAGAAACGCTTTTTTGCCACTGTTCTGCGAACCTACTCCAAAACACAGACTGCACAGAAGCAGCCTCCACAGGATGTCCTGACCTAGACTGATTGCAGTTTTTATGCCCTTCAAATCCAGCCCCCCCCCCACACACATGCATCTACACACACGGAAAGACTCCAGGAGCAGTCTGCATGCACTGGAAAATCCATTTATTAAACTATGGATGTTCTATTCATTTACACCGAAAATCTATCAATTAATCTTTAACCTATGGCCAGGCAAACTGAGACTCTTTGAGTCATTTCACACTTGCCACGAATGTTCAATCAGACGCTGCCTCACCTGTCCTGGAGTACTTGTGGCCCGAGGCTGTAGTTCATATAGCTGATAGGACCTCCTAGCTGGTAGCTGTTCCGGACAGGTAAAGGTGGTCTACATCCAGAGGGCACCTCGTCTTCCACCTCCTGTTGCTGATGAGAAAAAACAAGCGTGAGGGCGCTTTCATTTTGGGACAGAGACAGCACATGGGGTGACGGGGTGATGGCCGTGAGGAGGACCTGGGTGAGGGCATGGACAGGTAAGCGACTGCAAAAACCGTGCAATCGAAATTCAGAGCCAAACAAAAGAGGAGCTTTTAAAAGAGCATAACAAAAGGGTATAAGATTAAAGGCAAACCGTCCCACCCCGGCACGGCACCTTCTCCTCCCAAAAGCACGATAAAGCCTTCTGCTCAGAGATGTGTGTGCGTGCTACGACACGCCAGCCTTTAGCTTCACAGCCTCTGTGCCGTGTTGAAAATGACAAGCGCCTCATCTTGCCTTCCCTAAAACATGGCCCCTTCACATTTCAGCTCAACGGGATTAAACGCAGTAACGGGGTATATTGTGTCATCTGTGTTCAGCTCATTAGCAATTACTGAACATTTTGAGCATTTCAGACACTGACAGTCCTTGTAGCCGGCTTGCAGGCCGGTTACCAACCGCATTTTTTCAGTGTAATAAGTATAGCTATTTTATTAGCCACTTTCTTTTGTTGTTCTTAGTTAGCTTTTTAGTTACTTGGTTGAAACAGGGAATTTTTTAATTCTGAGTGAGCAAATGATTTGCAGTTTATTCACAAGCAAAACAGGCAGAGTTAAACTGTAAAAGGAGAAACGTGCAAGCGGCCGGATACGTGAAGCTCGTGCCAGAGAAAGCTTAGTGAGGTTACTGCACAAGGCATCCAGAACAAGCGGAAAAGAAAACTCTGCTTTCGTTTTCAGGCTTGACAAGTGTACTGTGTGCCGCCGTCACGGAAGCCACTTGTGCCTTTTAAAAACACTTTCAGGTCTTTTCACTGTGATTTTGTTACTGCTTGCCGGGCAAGGTGACGGACAGGGTTCAAACTTTGTATTTGCTGGCTACACGATTCACACCATTCCCCAGGCTGGCAGTATGACATCATCACCCTCAGGCACAGAATAAACCTTTACTTTGATTGGGTGAAGCCATACGGAGAGTCCAAGCTGATTGGTGCTTAGTGGAGTAGGCAAATGTGGTTACAAATTAGACGTCATACCTGTGTACCACACTGACAATGTCCAGTTACTGTAAGTTGTTGGCCACAGCTTTCTAAATATTATGAAAGCGTCCTCATTAAAAATGTCATTTTTTTATATTTGCAGTCTGTAGCAATTTTTGTAAAACATTTGATTGCTCTGTAACAATAAATCATATGACTTGTGTAGGAGGCTTGAAAATATGGTGATTACAGAGTAAAAACACAGACAGGAAAAGGAAAGGGTAACATCTGGCAGGTTAATGAGAACCACAAGGTGTATTTGGTCAAAATTACCTGGATGTTACCAGCTCTATAAGGTGATGCCATTCAGATTTATACAAGCTGAATGAAAACTGTTAAAGCTGACAAAAAAATCTTAAGAACATGTGAAAAGGCGAGCTTTTCATTTGCTTTTTAACCACTGATGTACAATGTCAGGTCGCAAGCATCAGAGGTATGACTCAGAGCGAGAGGAATGAATAAATGCAGTGCGTATAACAGAGGATTCATTCAGATCCCGTTGAGGGATGTTAAGATGACCGAAGACACCCAGATTACATTATCCGTGTTTTCATATTTCTGACGGCTAGCAGGTCTAATGAAATGCAATGTTTCCTTTGAAAAATAACATAAATCAGAACAAAGTTGTTGTCCTTAAAGTGCAGATTTTCACTGGTAAGTCACCCTTTCCTCATCTTACTGGGATTTTTTTTTTTTTTCAAGAACTGGGGGGAAGCAGTTTTACTAACAGCACAGCATGAAGGTAGTATAGTGTGAAATTTGTTGATGTTGCTTTATTATTTTTTTTTACATTATAAAAATAGAACAAAGTCTGGCTTGAGGAACTTTCATTGCACACCATATGTCAGATAATTACTTATGGCAAATACTTTTACTTAGACTGCAAACAAATGCAGTTTATTTGGAAAACACAAAACAAACATTCAGCAAACATTCTTCTCTGTACATGATATACTCTCCGTATTGTAAGCTCAATTATCTCTTGTGCCTTTTCTCTAAGTTATGTAGCAAGTTAAAGTGCAATTCAACAAATATCGATGCGTGTAAAAAAAAGGTACTGAAGGTTTCTTTGGGTAGATGCATTGCAGGCAACGTGGCGCTAGTCGATTTTGACCCCGTGCGACTGCCCGAGCTCGGCGAATATGGAGATGCGGTTTTAAACGGCAGGAAGCGCGGTGAAGCCAACGTGTCCACGTGACTCCACTCCGCTTTGCTGATGTTTTGCTTAGTGGCTCCTTTTCTTCAGCTCTGAAAGGACATCGTTATTGAGACACGTCACAACAGAAATCACGGAGACAGTCCACGATGGGAGTGCGGCGACCTCTCACAGCAGGCCTGACAGGAATGAACGGAATGAATGAAGATGTAAAAACGCTCCGAGCAACCCATGACCCCTTACAAGATAAGCAGTTGGGTGATGGATGGATAGATGGATGGATGGATTGGTAATGTTATGTCATTGGATGTTTCATGCTATATTATATAATGTGTTGTCAGATTATTTTTTATATCAAGGGAAACAAGACACATTTGTCAAGGGGGACGTTCTACTTTTAAGAGGCCTTTACTAACCTATTCCTGATAAACCTACTCCTGTCCTCTCTGCTAATAAGGGGAACGGAAAGGGGCTGTACCAACCATCATGGTGGAGCCGGGTTTCTGCTCAGCCAGCATCAGCAGGGGTCTGTCGTTGCACACATCCAGTAGCACATCCCCCTTGGTAGAGAAGGAGCTCAGGTCCTCGGCCTTGAAGCGGTTATCGCTCCTGCAGCAGACACAGTTGTAATATCAGCACTTAAAGCCTTGAGCGCAGTGGTCTGCTATGACCTATGACCTAGGAAGTGATTTCCTGCTGTAGCTTCAGGTGTATTAATGTACACCAGCTTAGTGTATTAGCAAGTATTCATGGTTTCAGAAAGCCATTATCTAATCACACAAACACACACACACACACACACATACACACACAAATGGAAAGATTTGGAGTCTATCAAAGGCAATAGAATGTGGACATGGAGGAGTAAAGCAAAAGGGAAAAGGAAATGGCCGGGTTCACCTCCTCGTGTAGAGGTTAGCGAGGCATCCATCGAAAGTGCCTAAGCCAAGCGTGACGTCGTTCCCGACCTCCAGAGTCGGTGAAGGACCAGAGCCCTGCGGCAGTCCCTCATCATCCTCATCGACTCGCAGCATCATGCTGACAAAAATGACAAGGAGGTGTGCTCGCAACCACTTGTGTCATGCTCCACCCACTGTCACTGATCAGCCAATCGCTGAGCAGAGATACAGTGGATGGAGCCAAAGCACAAGACCCTCAGGAAGACACAAACTGACAGGAGGCGGCGTTAGGGTTTAAGGACCTGGACTTGTGACCAAGGCAGTACTAGGTTGCCTCTCAGAAAGGTCCTTCATATTATACAGATGCGACAAGGTCTGAGTCTTTTCAACTGTGGGAGTTAGAACGGACTAACTGATAAGGTTCTGGAAAACACACATGCTTGAAAGCTTCATAAAAACAAAAACGAGGAATATATTAAACAATTTGTTCAGCAATTTCTGTAGTTTCATTGAAAATCTAATGAGCTTTTGCTTGTAACAGGGTCCCAGCAGGTAGTGTGGGTATTGTAGAAGCTCCGCTGCAGATAGTTATTAGTCAGAGATACGATTACTTACTTGTTTCTCTGTCTCTGCACGGTCACGTAATGCCACTTCCCATCATTATACATTTTGCTTGACTTCCACTGCTTCTGATTGAACTTGAGAAGCACAAATCCCTCAAACAGAGACAACTCAATTACGTCAAGCTATGAGAAAGAAAAAAAAAAAACACCAAAGTCATTAGACATACAGATGACAAGGACTTCTGTGAAATAAATGCCAGTTAAAACGGCCAGTGTTTTGGGTAGATTTTCACATGTGCTATGAGTTGGCCTACACAGGTTTTCCCTGTTATACTCAACAAATTAACTCCAGTTCAGGTTGTTTCAGTCTTGTACAGTGGTTTGTTTGTAACTTTCTTGAAATGCTTTTGTTATTTTCACAAATGTAGTGCTAGGCAGCTGATTAGCTAAATATAGCCAGAGGCTTGGCTTAGGAAGACCTCGCACCTCCTGGCTTTTCTTCAGAATAACGCCATTTCCTCCCGTGCTCTGGAATCCGACAGACACCGTCATGCCATCGGCAAGCTCGAAGCCTGGCAGGGGGGCCCACAAGGAGCCACCGGTCATGAGCTCCGCGTTGCGGATGGCCTGCAAAAAACAAGGAACAAAGCGGGCGTTAACGACAAACTCGACGGCACCGTAACGGTACTGCCCACACCTCTGAATTGGTACAGTGCAAAATGAGAGTCTCACCAGGAAGTCCACAGGACAGCCTCGGCTCAGCCCGACCTCCTCACTGAGGGGGAGCGAGTTCCCGTCCACTTTGACATTCGTCACGCATCCTTTCAGTGGCGGGGCAGTAATGTTGTCCCTAGAAACACACACACACACACACACACACACACACAATTAGCTGTCTCTCCTTTTTGTTTACATGCCATCCAGAGCAAAACAAAGTAAAACAAAAATGATGTACCTCTGTCTCAGAGCTATGGGCACACCGCCAATATAATAAGTCAGGGCACCCCTTGGACTAAGTTTTTCAGTGATCACTTCACTTCCCACACGAATAATCGAAGCTGTGGCAGAGCGAAGTATGAACAACATCTCCTGTTCACCATCCTTCAGGTAAACAAAGAAGTTTTGTTTAGAGAGAGCTTGGAACACGTTTGTTTAGAATTGCGTCACAGTGAATTACTTTAAAAGCAAACTTACCAGGACTACTGTTTTACTTGATCGTTTTGACAAGATTTTTCTACCTTCTCGTCCTTGAAACACAACGAAACCTTGTTCCAGACTGACGCTATAGTAAGACTCCTATTGAAGAGCATTAAGATTGGAGTGAAAACAAAAATCAGTTGTAACATAACAGACCTACAAGTCTTTCTCCAACACAACTGACATAACATGGCATGATTCCAGCAAGAACATATATCTAAACGCTCGATTCAGTGTTATTTTTTGTTCACAGTTGAATTACTGTCTAATGAGAAGGAGTGTATGAACAAGGAACGATACCTCATTTGCAAGGTACATCAGCTGCGCATTCTGAGACCTGCTGTTAACAAACTGTCCCAGCCTGAGATTTCCTGAAGTCTTGTCTGAAGTATCCACAGATGCGTAGCCAGTGCCCTCAAAGTATCGCTCCACGGGTGACCTGGCACGTCTTGGCGAAAAGAGTACCGTGGTTAATCTCGAGGGGGGAACATTAGGTTAACGTTGAAAAACAATTTAAATTTATTAGTTTTGGCATGGGCTCTTCATTGCAAATAAACAGCTAAGCATTCTGGTTTTTTTTTTTTTATTTTACACCTACCTTCTACATGGTGACTCTTTGTTTACATTCACGGCATTCTTGAAGTTGTATAGACTGATAAATCTTTCATTGAAGGAGGCAAATTCGATGCAACCTTGATAACCAGGAAGGTTCAAAATATCTGGGGGCTGCAAGATGGTTTTAAAAAATGTCAGTGATTGATTAAAAAAAAAAAAATTTCAATCTACCTAACAGTAAGGGCTGTCCTATCATCAAAATGCACATGATTAAGTCAAGCAATTCTCACACACGTCACACAAGTAAAGGGTTTTTTTTTTTTTTTTTTTGCAACAATGTAACAGCTAAACGGAATTAACCTGTTTTTAGACTTTAATTGATGAAGGGGAGGGGGGTTTCAAACATTAAAAACAGTGGAACACTGATTATATTTACTGTGAAGTCTTTAGGGAACCCTCCCACGTAGAACACCAAGTCTGAGGGATCTACGTTGAGGAGGTTGTATGCAGGGTTTCCAAAGCTCATCGCGGAGAAGGGGGAGGACATGTTGAGTGACGTGTACCTCTTTGTCAAGGTGACTTTGACATCCTCGTACATCCTGGGAGACGGCAAGAGAGAACATTAGCGGCATAAAGAGCGCCCGGCCCGGTCTGTCACATTAGTTGAAGACGGTGGCAAAAAACAGGTAAGGTACCGGTTCAGGTCAACCCTGTCGAAGACGGACTCAAGTGGTGACGATCCAGTAATGCTTAGTGTCTCCTTCGTATATATTTCCCCGTTTAGTTGATAGGAATAAAAAAGCTGATTGCCAATGAGGTACATGCCTATCCAGTCGTTGGTGGTCTATGAGCAGAAAAAGATGGTAGCATTCAGTAAATACAGAGTGTCTTTTTATTCATGTATATTTAAGTGCGTACTTGCGTCTTAGTTACTTTCAGTACAGTGATACTGAAGTGACAAAATCCTGTTGTTGGTCCCAACGCAAAGACAGCAGAGGCAAGACAAGGGCACGGTCTCACCTCTTTGGTGCCAAGGTAGAGCACAAACATGTCTCCAGTGTCGACAGGCTGCTGTCGCCGTCGCCGACTGTCTCCTCGGTCGCTGATGGGTCTCTGCAGGGACAGGGACATCGAAGTGAAGGCCCTCAGGTCTGCCAAGTTGGAGGGCTCCCGCAGCTCGACGTGACCGTCCCCGAAGAACCTCATAGGGACAACGACCTGAGGATGGGGCGATTCGCCGGTGGAAACGGTAAACAGTCAAAACAGAGTCCAAGGAAATGCACTCTTATGATTTGCTTTTAATATAACAGAAAGTTGTATTTCACAAATACAGGGGAAGGCGATGCGTCTAATGACTTTGAGGGGGAGGGGGGGGTTCAGTAGGCAAGATAAGCATCTGAAGGTCAAACGTTACAGAGCATGACGTTCGACTCACCCGGTTGGCAGCATCCCTGGCCAGCTGAATCAGCTCCTTGATCCTACGTATGTCCTCAGACACATTACTGATTGAGAGGTTTGACGTCAGCTCCTCCACCTTCGAAATCTTGTCCAAGAGCGATGGAATTGCGCTGGTGAGGTTCTTCACTGTGTGTAGTGACGACACCCCGTTACATTTACTTCATTCTGCAGATGCTTTTATCCAAAGTGACTTACGTTTCACATACAGATTACAGTGAGCTAGCGCTGGGTGTCTTACTCAAGGACACACCTGGTGGCTGGGCTGGGATTTGAACCGGAAACCTTCTGCATCCCAGCCATTGAGCCACCAGGCCGCTACTCATTTTGTTACTCATTTGAGGGGTGGGGAATGTGTTTTTATTGTAACTACAATGAAGCAGAGGTCGCGTTAACGTCGATGCTCACCTGACCGATCGACATCGTTCAGCGTGTCGTTAAAATCGAACGGCCGTGGGATCTTAATTTTGCTTATGTCGTTTTGGATGTCCCCGAGCTTGTTTAACACATCGTTGGATGTGTCGTTAGCTGAAGCTGCCATCGCCTTGGCATCAGCTATCATGTCACCAATGTCATCTTTTCAAAAGTATAATAAAGGGAGCAAAAGGGAAGTTAGTGCTGCTGTATCTGTAGGTAACTGTACAGTACATAAGAACCTGAACATGGAACTATCCCTGAACACCTTCAATAAAGTCTCCCTCACCTCGTTTAATCTTGCTCATCTCATCTTGGGCTGCGAGGAGATCCTTGGTCATAGCGTCCTTCTTCTTCCTCGCTTGGTTCAACCGCTTCTTCTGGTCATCGAGTACCTTTGAGATGTCTGCAAGACGAACGACTCTTGTGACTATTCTGAACATAATTTTAAGAAAAATTCTGAAAAGCCTTTAGTGTATGGGACCAAACATGGATCTACCATGAGCTTCAAAGAAAAAAAAATTGACATGGGGGGGATACAGTCCAAAGTAATAACATCTCTGTGGTACACGTGAGCAGTGCATGACCTCCGGCATCATAATTAAAACTCTATGGTACCTGTGAGCAGTGCACGAGCTCCAGCATCATAATTAAAACTCTATGGTACCTGTGAGCAGTGCACGAGCTCCAGCATCATAATTAAAACTCTATGGTACCT
>JABJVR010000065.1:2315137-2330961 GCA_025773905.1 Chitala chitala
CCCCCTGAGCCCTTCAAGTTTTCACTATAAAACCTGTGACTCATGAAGCAGGAGCTGCTTCAACATCCTTTTCATGGAGCAGCTGAGTCACTGAACAGTCTGAAAGGCACAGTGGTGAGTGTCAGCTGGGGGGGGGGGGGGGGGGCTGGACCACAAACCCAGAGCAAATGGCTAGAAAAGCATTCTCAAAGGTGCCCAGCTCTGTGCCAGGAGACATGGCATCACCATGCTTGTTCGTGAGTCTGTTTAACAAAGACTACGCCCGCCCTCCTCCCAACCACCGAGCAAATCCAAACCCCCAACGTGACGCCAAGAAGACTGGAAAGAGCAAAGAATTCTCAGACGCCAGTGTGTGAGCGTGGGTGTCTGCGCGCGTGTGTGCATGCATACCACACACCCACACAGTTCTGTGGGAGAACAGGCAGTTCACACACTAACGTCCCTGAGCTAAGCGTAAGTAACACACAGCTGTGACACAGGTGTGACGCCCTGATGTTACCTACACTCTGACACACCTGACTGTGTCGTGGGCCCTCATTCTTCTGCCACATAGTAGATGCTGAGACACTGGCATCAGAAAAGTGAGCCGTGGCCTCGGAATGCAGAAATTATCTAACCAAATCCCTTAGCAACAACACAAATATATCTACAGTGTAATAGAAGACGGTGTCTGCACAATGCAACAGTTTTATTCAAAACCAAAAGAATCTCACTAGATTTTATTCCTCAGAGAGAACATAAATTAGCCTTGGCTCCCATACTTTGACCACTGCCTTCAGCAGCAAGTCCTACCCATTGATTTTTGTTTTTTTTTTTTTGTGTGAAGAAGACAACAAGGATTAAAAGTATCAACGTATTGAAAACTACACACAAGGCTGCAACCACAAAGGCCTGTCAGGTTTCCTAGCAACAGGATCATGCATGATCAGCAGCATGAAGCACAGAATGAAATGACAACAGCAACTAATTACACCACTCAGAACTTTTGTGACACACTGGTGACGCCTATGACCTTTGACCCCAATTTAGGGGCTTTGGTTACAAACGACCTTCCAGGCACAATGGGTGCGAATATGACGCCACAAGACACCGGCGTTGTGTGGAATATTCCAGCAGATGCGTACCTCTGAGGCACAGGAAGTGGAAAACATATTGCTTTGCCCCTGCACCTAAAAAAACAGCATCATTAATGCTGAACTGAGTAAGAGTGCTGTTTAATTACACAGGCGGTGATGCTTCTGACTCACAGGAGCTTCCTAATGAAAATGTGATAAATGATTTGATGTTTGATAAAATGTTACACAATTATAAAGAACCAGAAGCAGTTCTAGAGCATGACATGTTAAGGCAGCCTCGTTCTGCAGACTTTGCACAGTTACATCTCCAGGAGGGTGTTCAGGAAACACGCAGGTTTGTGTTTACTGCATCTCACACAAACCTCACTACATGCAGCCTCCCATCTCCGCAATGCTTTGTTGTTGCTATCGCACAGCCAGCGCTGAAGAAAATCACCAATTTTTCTTTGGTGTCCCGGTGTCATTTATGACCCAGACAAAACACACCCAGCAGAGCGATTTGGCGTGAGACTGCAGCAAACAGCACAGCGGTAAAGAGTGGAATGCAGGCAGTTAAGTGACTTCAATCTCCGCCACTACACAAGACTAGCTGCCCCCAAGGGCGGTGAGGATGAGTAACGACAGATGAAGATTGCTTCAGGTAAACATGAGCACCCCTTAGTGTAGCTAAAATGCCGCTAGTCCACCCTTTAGCAAAAAAAATACCCTCAGAGGGCAATACAGACAGAGTAAGCTTTTTCCACCCGTTATAACATTATTTCTCCTTGTCAAATACAAAATACAGTAATAAAATAATTATGCACAGACAATGTGCGTGGGTGTACATGGTGAGCTAGCCGCTACATGAAACAAGCAAAGAGAACGTTTTCCCAACATCTCAGGAGTGCTCATCTTATCATAATCACATGGCACCCCTCCCCCCCAACTGCAAACGCTGTACTTTCATGGACAGACAGTACACCCCCCACCCCCAATCACAGGCATGTAACAGCTCCCTTGAGCATCGTCGAAATGTTTTTCTTTTAGTTTAAGAAACTAAAATAGTGTTGTCTCCAGGAATTTACACAAGGAGGAAAAGGTCTGCTCTACTTCCACAGCGCTACGGACTGTTTCATTCCTTTCTTAGCTGATGTGTAACCGTGCTACATTCCACTGTGAATGTCAATAACGAAAGAAAAATGAAGTAACTTCCGCCTCAAAAAAAAAGCACAATAATGTAAACTGACGCCTTTTCTCCTGGACACAGTTAGGACAGCACGCTCTGTGAGTATCTGAACAATGATGCCGTGTCTGCTGCCCTAACTCTGAACTCCAGGACACAGGTGTTAAAACAAAACTGCACATATGAGGATAAAGCACAGAAGGACGGCCTCCATTCTGTGTGTCTGTATTTGGTGAATGGCGTGGGACAGAACTGTGTAATACAGCTACTTACACACTTACATATATCCCACTTTAGGACAAAAAGTTGCCCAAAGACAGAATCATGTTCCTTTGTTGAGGCCCTAGGCCTCTTGAGACTCTGGCCTCGGTGAGACTCTGCCAGCCCAGTGTAGAAGTTATCCTCCCAACCTTCATGTATTAGGGATGGTTTTCCCTTCACTCTTCAGTAAGTGAAGAACATGCTCATTGGGAATGAGGCATGCTGATTCATGGGAGCCTCAGTGCCTTTGCTTAGATCTGACATTCTGCTACACACTTCAGAATTCAAACTGCACCCGCCTGTGGCATCGGTAAACACTAGTGACCTATTTACAAAGGCAGCTGTCCGTGCCCAAATCACGACCCTGTCTCCGCTGTGTCACTGCAGAGGTCACATGGTCACATTCTGTTCTCTTCCATACTTTCCTGTTTCCATAACTCAGATTAATATTTCTCTCATCAGTCGATAACACTTTGTTCTAGAATTCTACGAACATTCTAAGGGATTTCTATCAAACTGTAACCTTGACAGGCCAGTGCTTTGCCTCTGTGTGCCTATGCGTGTGTATTCTCCTTGACAGGCCAGTGCTTTGCCTCTGTGTGCCTATGCGTGTGTATTCTCCTTGACAGGCCAGTGCTTTGCCTCTCAGTGCCTATGCGTGTGTATTCTCCTTGACAGGCCAGTGCTTTGCCTCTCAGTGCCTATGCCTGTGTATTCTCCTTGACAGGCCAGTGCTTTGCCTCTGTGTGCCTATGCCTGTGTATTCTCCTTGACAGGCCAGTGCTGTGCCTCTCAGTGCCTATGCCTGTGCATTCTCCTTGACAGGCCAGTGCTGTGCCTCTCAGTGCCTATGCGTGTGTATTCTCCTTGACAGGCCAGTGCTTTGCCTCTCGGTGCCTATGCCTGTGTATTCTCCTTGACAGGCCAGTGCTTTGCCTCTGTGTGCCTATGCGTGTGTATTCTCCTTGACAGGCCAGTGCTTTGCCTCTCAGTGCCTATGCGTGTGTATTCTCCTTGACAGGCCAGTGCTTTGCCTCTCAGTGCCTGTGTATTCTCTCCTTTAATCCAAGTCCTGACACATCTATACCTACCTTCTGGATAGTGTCCTTGATCTGTTTAAAATAGTTTGTTCTTCCTGACTGAAGCACTATAATAACATCCCATGGTCTAGCAGGTCCCCTGCTGTTGTTTTGGTCACTTGTGCATTCCTACCTCTGTACCATGTACCAAACAGGCAATGTTGAAACACTCAATTTTTGGCTGAATCTCTGATTTATTCAGATTTCGCAGTGACATGGTTGTCAGCTTTACTGGAGCCAATGTGTCTTGACTTTACATGTTCAAATACAACAGTTTATAACTCAAAAAGCAAATGTCACATTTAGCATCAACTGTGGGTCTTTTTAAAGATGATTTGTACATTAAATAATGAAGAAACAGAAAGTGGTCTCATTTATAAAATTTATATATAAAAAATTACTGTCATCTCTATACAATTCACCTGTTACAAATATAAATAACCTCAAATTAAATCTGAAGTCTTTACTCTGCTCTCATACCTGTAGTTCTGTTTCAAATCCAGTGCTGCTGTGCAGAACTGAAACAGCTCTGTGTTGCGTTTCCCACTGCTAACACTGTAGTGAAGTATGACCTTTCTGTGCTTTTGGCTTTACAGTTGTACTCTTGTGACTAACAGTGTGTGGGTAGAAAGCAGCTGTTCTCAAACTGTTCTCAGAAACTGCAGAATTTACTTTCACCCTTTAAAAAGATGGATAGGAATCTTGATGCTGCCTTGCTGAAATTGTGAATTTGTTAAAAGCAATGTTCTAATTCTCCTGTGAGAGGTAGCAACCATAACTTGTTTTCCCACGCAGATAGCACATGCACGTGCGCACACACACACACACACACACGCACACACGCGCACACACACACGCACAAGTGCCCTTTCAATGTCTGAAATATCTACGACATCTTCATTCCATCATCATACTCGCCTCTGGCGAGTCTTCCATAGCTTCAGTCTGGGGCCCAGTGGGCTCCAGGATGGAGGGGGGGACGCAGCATTTCACTGCCCTGTCACTCACCTTTCCTGCTGCGAGAGAAAAGCTTGATGGTGACAGGCGAGGTGGAGGTGCTGGAGGTGGACGACTCCCTGGAGGACGAGCGGAAGATCCCACTGAAGCTCATACGACGGGGGGACTTGGGTGGAGAGTCCTGGTGAGAGGGGTATGGGAAGATGGTTTTGGGCGAGCTTGGGCTGGCCTTGTATCGTGCGGGGGCTGATAAGGGGCTGGAGGGCCTGCTGAACGGACCCCGTGTGAAGAAGGCCTTCGTGGGACTCGCCGAGTGGCAGGTCCCTGCCCCCTGGAAGACACAAGCGCGAGCCACAGCCGTCAGCAGCAGGACACCAACCTGTCTCTGGAGTCCTGTGTCACAGCAGCCTTTTCCCCCTTCCCATTCTGTCCAGCAGGTGGACCTCAAGAAGGTTAAGGAGCTGCCAGCACAAAGACTGCAGAGCATGAGGACACACCTCACCACCTGAAGCATTACTGCCCACTGCAATCTACTTAGTTTCCCCCCTCCCATGTCTCCCTGTGGGGGATGGGGTGGTACTGCTCTGTCAGTCTGACACGTCTGGGGGTGCACGCTAAGGAAAGGTTCATTATTTATGCAACCAGATGCAGAAATAAGGCTCTGCGCATCATGAGAGACGCCACCCATCCTGCACACGATCTGTTCGTCCCTCTCCCCTCTGGTAGAAGGCTGCGCTGCATTCGGGCAAGGACAAAGAGGTTGAAGGACAGTTTTTACCCGGACGCTGTTCGTGTTGTAAATTCTGTTCCACACGAGCTGTTGTACCGGTCATTGCACTATTGCACTTAACAACATTACTTGCTGCTAATTAACGTATTGATGTACCTTAATGGGTTTCTTTTAAGCATTTTTCTTTTAATGTTTTAAATTTAATGTTTATGTTTTGATTGGACCCGGGGGGACATCAACGTTTATATTTATACTTATATTACACTTTTTGTTTTTATGTACATTGCTTTGGTACTTTTACGGTGATGTTTTTATTATGCTTTATGATATTTTATTGTTTCATATCCCTGCCGAGACCTAAGTACTACATTTCGTTCCTCATAGTGATGGAATGACAAATAAACATTGATTGATTGATTAAATCATAAACAAAAACAGTCCTGAAATACAGTGTATGTGGTGTCTTGTCTACCACAAATGACCAATGCTGTTCTTTTTATAAACGTAGTTTATTTCGTTAACAACAGTCAGGTGCCATGCACGCCATTCTAGAACAATCCTAATTTTTCTCTACTCTCTTTTACTTACATATTCCCTCTAACTAAAATACTCATCCTCGGGCTCACTACTGCCACCTACTGATGTCACTCCCATCACATTAAGTCCACATATACTACAGTGTAATTAATTTTAACAACTGCTGTCCACCACTGGCTAAATCTGTTTGACTCACAGTTCATTAAAAAAAAAATTTAAGGCATTGCAGGTGTGGGTTTGTTTATCACTACTATTTCCGCGTAATTAATTGCCTAACTGAATAAAAAGAGGAACAAATTTGTAATTTAATAGCATTTAAAACTCTCTACAACTTCACAATTTTTCAACAAATTTTAACAACAAATTTTATTTGTTGTTAAACGCAGTTTTAACCCACTGCCAAATTATTTGCACAAAATGAGAAATAGTTAATTTTCAAATCTCCCAACGATGAGCCCCCTTCTGCTTCTCCCTCTGCCTCTATCGCAGCGCTGCGCCACTCCGTGCGCGACTCCGTGTGCGACAGTGGCCGACAGCCATGGGATGTCGGCTGCGCGCTTTCACAGTCCAGCCGGACTCGCTCTCGTGCCCTGCGCGCGCCCACTCAATCGCGCCTCGCGCCAAACGGGCGTTCCATCGTCGGAGCTGGACCAGCGCAGAGCTTTTTCATTCAAGTCTCCCAACGACCGCCGCGCCTCCTGCCTTTCTGTTTCGTTTATGTATGTGTTTGAGCCGTGGGTGGACACGAGCTCCCGTAAGCCAGGCGTCAGAGAGATGCACACGTGTGGCTGATGTCTGGTTACTTCGCAAGTTCAGTGAACCAAAGGACGCGGATGCAGTGATCCCGCAACCCCCGCACACGCAATTCATTCCGGACAATATAATCGTGCATGCGCATCCCCCCGTTTAAATTTATGTAACCCGTAATACAGCCATCAAAAGCATTACTATTTTAATTTCACAGAAAAATTTACGGGCGTCAAATAGAGTCGAATAAAATTGAACGTGTATGAAAATTTAACGCGTATGAAAACTTTTGAAATGTACGTTTTTCTAAGTAAAGTTTCTAATATTTTTCTGTAACTTCATACACAGCTGATTATTATGAAACAGACACTAAGCTCTACTTACATCCATCAATGACGCCCAAGGTGCTGCGAAACACCACCCTGTCCAGTCAAATGGACTCTCTGTGTACACTGGTCACATCCACAACACACACTTCGTTTTCCGTTTTAAAATGTTAGCAGATCTTTTCAGACAAGTCAAACGTGTTTGTTTTCTGATTATTATCATTTGTGCTTAAAGTTTTTTTTTTTGTATCAGTCGTCCAACCTTCAGCAAGGTTTACTGTGGGATATAAAAATTATGTAACACTTTTCTTAAATCACATAAACTATTACTACTATTTTCTGAAAAAGTGGAAATGTGGTGCGAGTTGTACCGGAAAATGCGCGAGAACTAATCTTTCCAGTAGTTTTATTTTAATTGTATTCCTGTCTGAACTTAAAATTTGCAGTGTTTACAGCATAACAAAACTACAAACGTTCATAATTCAGTAAAAAAAAATGGGGTGCATTCATCACTGTAAATGTTTACCAAATATAACCATGGGCTTCATTCATGTGCAATCTTTTTCAAGGGGGCACGTCTGCCTGTCTGTCTCTGTCTGTCTGTCTGTCTGCATCTGTCTCTGTCTGCCTGCCTACCTGCCCATCTCTGTCTGTCTGCCTGCCTACCTGCCCATCTCTGTCTGTCTGCCTGCTTGTCTCTGCCTGCCTGTCTGTCTGTCTGCCTACTTGCCTGTCTCTGCCTGCCTGTCTCTGTCTGCCTGCCTGCTTGTCTCTGCCTGCCTGTCTGTCTGTCTGCCTGCTTGTCTCTGCCTGCCTGCCTGCCTCATTAATGTACAAAATATTAAAAGAAAATGCGCGTTGGTGGTCTTTAAATGTGCTTAATTTCAGACTGCAACCCAGTTACTCATTACTGTATTTAGAAATGGCTCTATCTCTGTAAGAGGGATAATCGCTTTCAGATGTATCCAGCCAGACTGCAGAGCTCACGTGCAACATCGCTGGACCTCTGAGAACAACATTATCGCCTGTAGAGGGAGCTTTTCATATAAAAGTTTATAGCGCCGTACTTGACTGGGCTCAGGGTTTACTAACAGTGACCCCAATAAGGTCTAACTGAATCGCCTGATCAGGGTAAAGAGCACGGCAACAGAAAGTTTTAATTAAATAACATTCACTACCCTCATGTAACCACTACAATCCAAATGCACTTATATCAGTTTTTTCACGGTGCAACAAACTACCTTTCAATACCATTAGGTTTTTAAAACATCTTGTCTTCTGTGGCTCTGGTCAACATCCAGATGCAACACAATTTTTTTGTGTTAAACAAAACCATGTATAAACACGAAGCCAGTTTGGAGTGAGAGAGCAAAATTTATTTAATCTGAATTTGTCTGAACATGTGCGTCACTTTCATTTGCCAAAGCCTGTGAACAACACTCTCTATGCCATTCTGGTCGGCGTAATAAAGACAGTAAGAGCAGCCTTCACATATCAGCTTGTGTCAATATGATTCTCAAATAGAGGGGAAGGAATTAGACTGTAATCTCATAACCAGACTGGCATTAATTGGATTACTCCTACTACTCTGGCAGTTTTCACAGGAATATAATTTCTGTTGCTTGTGTTGTCATACACTCACGGCCAACTTCCTCTGCTAATAGACTTTGACAGACATGCTATCAATTTTAGTAAAATGTGGGGAAAAAAAGAAACTGTGGATCTGGGGGAGTGTAATGAAGAAAGGCTTTTTCTGATTGGCTGACCGACAGTTAGGTTGGGCTCTGGGTGTGGGGGCAACAGAGGACACACCCTTTTGAAGCTGATGATAACTGGGTGGCCATGTTACATCATGAAGCGGGGTGGGCAGTAACTCCACTGGAACATAAGGGCTCTGCTTGTGTCTGGCTCCTGATAAGCATCAGCTTCTCTCTCACACACACACCTGCACAGATAGGTCTGTCTCCTGAGAGAAAAATGATGTGGATTCACTTCATGTAGTACCTGTGCTATGGAAGAGCTAACTTCATGCATGATGTCACTCTTCTGACAGACACAAAAGGTTAGCACTTAGCACTATGCTAAGAGGAGCAGCATCAGTGACCCACACAGCACATAACACTAAGTCTAACACACATTTTTCTTTCTTATTGCTGCAGCCAAACTCACGGCAGCCAACCAGCAGAACAGCTTGAAACATTTCTATAAAAATATTCTTATTATAGAAGTGAGATGTATGAACATTTGATGTGTGAACTGGGTGAAAATCTACATTTTTTAAATGAGTTTAAACTTCCACCTGTGGCTAAATGCACATATTGTGTGAAAGATAATTAATTAATGACACTGCCCTTTCCCACTCACCATGCATTTCACGGTAATGAGTCAACTCTGCAACCAGAGACACCGAGGATAGTCACTGGTCTATCCCTGGTCATGCATGTATGAACACATGTGCACATGCATTCACGCGCACACACACAAACACACTGTAATTGCAGTTTTGAATGCAGGAAGAAACCCACTAAAAATCAGAAGAACATTTGCCAAACCAGCCAAAACCGCACATAGTGCTTCTCCACAAAGTCACTTTAATCATGTTGTTCAACACCATGCAATGTTCCAGCACTTTCCCACTGGCCCTTTACCCAGCCTGTACCGCACCATGCCATACCAGACAGGCCCTGGTCCGGAGCAAGACCAAAGTGTGCTGAACTCACCTTCAAATGATCTCAAAAGCATCACATTGAAGTGATTAACTATGGTGTTTCTTGCTGGACTGCAGGTGCTATTTTGTAATACTAAAATAATAAAGCTGACTTGGTGTTTTGTTGAAAATATGGAAACCATACATAACTGGCAGAAAGAACAGACGCAGAAAACTTCCAGCTGTTTGGTCAGAGGACAAACAAAACAAGACCTGGAAGGGTTAATGTGTAACAAAAGCTGCTTCAGGACATAGATGCTAAATCAGCAAAAACAGGGGTGTTCTGTACAGGAAAAATTATGCTGAAGAAAAAAAAAAAAGTATTGCACACATTACATACGTATACACAGCGTATATTAAAATATAAATATTTACTATTTCAAGCAAACTGTACAGCAGAAAAATAAAGCAACACTTTTCCATCCACACCTGTGCACTGAGCCAGCATTCACTCTGGTAGTGCTTAGCACCTAGAGAAACATCCACAGTCACATGACCTCACACCCCACTGTATTTACAGTATGGTCCTCACACATATTTCAGCAGTCTGATGAGCTCCACAGCAGAATGATCACAGTTGTCTGTGTTATGCCAAACCACTCCATGACATGCGTGACCTCTTTTCAATCTGCTCAAACAAGACTGAGACGTTACACTCCCAACAATGACTCGTACGTGGACACCATCATGAGAGAACCCATGAAGGCCAATCTGGGTCGCCGTCTTATCAGCAAGCTGGCCAAGACAGGCCCTGCTTAGACCACTTCGGGAAACAACTGCACACGCAGATCTCATCATGTCACAGACCTAGACCCATTTCAGCCAACATGGTACGGCGACAGACAGGAAATACCTGCAAACCCCGACACTTTACAGGTCTGAGCTGTTAAAAACGTGATTCTCGTGGATGCTTCAGTAATCAATCACAAATGGAGTCGACCTGCACCCAGCCCACCGCACCACAACCAGCAACTCGTTTTACGACTGAACAAATGAAGTACTGAAACAGATGGCGTTTTTGACACAATGATGCCACACCAAACTCCTTGTGTGTCCTCTGCTGGTTATTCTGGCCTAACTGGTTTATTTGGGTAGGCAGTAACTGAACTGTGTGTGTGTGTGTGTGTGTGTGTGTGTGTGTGTGTGTGTGTGTGTGTGTGTGTGTGTGTGCACACGCGCGCGCACATTATAAACTATGCATAAAATTTCCTGGCAGTATCTCTGAGCACTACATTTCCCATACAGAGCATGTCGTGGGTATATCAAATACTTTAAATCTTTAAATTCATTTAATCATTGATGTTTAGCATAACAATTTAACTAAACTGGAATTATGATAATGGAGGAAAATCTGTGTATTTGCAGTATAAGTGGCATTTACTGTATTTAATTCTAAACAGAGTGTATAATTGAAAAACACGACCACGTGTCGAGCGATAACACTTGGTTACGCAGAAGGAAGCCTGATCTGAGGTCAGATTCAGTTTCACACATCATTAACCTGACCTTTGGCACTCCATTAAGACTGGCGGATTTTGGAAAGGAACAGTAGAGCTTTGTAGTGAGGACACAGACAGGTGTCTGTCCCACTACAGAGGAAAGACTGGGGCTTAGAACATCTCAGAACACAAGATTTGAGCGCAATCAAACGTTGTCCCGACCTGCAGGACTGTGGTTGGCTACCCCTCCTCTAGAACATTCACTGCTGAATGTTGTGTACCAAAAGAATGCAGAGTCACCAGCTATTAACAACTGGTAGAAGATAATGGCACAAATAGGGCTGTGGAATTACAACCAGCAGTTTGCCAGGGATACACTTTAGTATAGGATTTAATTGCAACAGTAAAATTCCCAGCTGCATTAATGGACAAAGATCACGTGTTGGTGTGGATGACCATGTCAAAAGCATTAACTTTCATTGTAATGGAAAGCAAGCATGCTGCAACATGCAGTATGCATCATACAACAGTGTTCTGCATCACTCCTGGACCCAACAGAAACAGTAAACCTTGTCCACATTGAGGGCTAGAGCCTCTTACAGCTCACCATCCAACAGAAACAGTAAACCCTGTCCACATCGAGGGCTAGAGCCTCTTACAGCTCACCATCCAACAGAAACGGTAAATCCTGTCCACATCGAGGGCTAGAGCCTCTTACAGCTCACCATCCAACAGAAACGGTAAACCCTGTCCACATCGAGGGCTAGAGCCTCTTACAGCTCACCATCCAACAGAAACGGTAAATCCTGTCCACATCGAGGGCTAGAGCCTCTTACAGCTCACCATCAAACAGAAACAGTAAACTGTCCACATCGAGGGCTACATCCTTTAAAAGACTTAGTCTGTAGTTATGCTCCCAGTGTAAGCTTTAGAAAATGGCAAGCATTAAGAACAAACGGGAAACAACTATTTAAAAGGCTGATTATAAGTGTTTAGAAATACACACATGAATACACAGTATAAATATAATTTTTAATAATGGTTTAATCTGATAGCCACATAAGAATATCGGAACCTGAGGGGAAAGTGGTAGCAAAGGAGTGAACAGAATGAAACAGAAAAAGTTTTACTAAGCGCACAAAGAATGAAATACAAATAAAACTCCTGCCAAATTTTCCACAATAACTTCTGAAACATAAATATATAAGCAGCACTCGCCTGTTACCATGGTTACCCAGACACCTAAATCACCTTTGTTTTAGAACGCCTCGCGCTGACACAGACTCAACTGGAGGTTTGATAAATTCAAACATTTTGCACTAGTACGTCAACGTGATGCTTTTGAGCTCAGTTACAGTAGGCTTTTAAAGACTAACCATCTCACATAAACTGACAAATGTCAACACAAAGATCACATAAACACAAAACATAATGCTGAACATTAGAAATCCACTGAATAACATGACAGATCAGTGTCTTCAGTCTGGTTTCAAGATCCTTAGATGACAGGCTGGCAGAGAGAACTTGATGTTTTGTTCTGAGAATCATATTTATATGTTTTCATCCAGTAAAACACACCAAGGTGTGACGTGGTTCTTGTACGGCAAGTTTTAACGTTAATACTGTCTCCAGCTCCCTTGTTCCATGCTCAGATCTGCACCAGGAGAAATATGTACAGGATGACTTACTCATAAAAAACCGCAACACATTACCGACGTAAGTGTCACAGCTCCCCAGACACCAATTACAGCACGCCGGGCCATTATCAGGACAGACATCCGAACACCTGCTCCTTAATGGCGCTGGGTTTGCTGTGGCTAGACTCACAGATTATTACAGGATTAGATAAACAGCAAGGTGAGGTTCAAAAAAGATGGTTTTATTGTAAATTACTTCACACTGAATAATAAACATAAATAATTAGAAATGAACACTGAACATTAGGAACCGACATCCAGTTATACATAATGTTTCACAAAAACAAGTGCCATAATTGTTCTATCAGACTTTATTTTTAAAACCTAGAGCATTCTGTCAGTAAAAAAGACCGCGGTGCAACCCCGGTGATGACCATGGAGCTTTAACGCAAGCTTGTCATTTTAACGAGCCCACAAGTGGGTGCTTCAGAATCTTTTTAAAATTCCCCCTACAGAAAGGGGAAAAGTAAAGAGGCTTTCTCTTAGGATTTCCAAATTCTCCAAGTGATTATTGTGCTTTTGTTTGACATGAATTCTCTGTTGTTAAAATTATGACTAAGGATTGTACCTACTGTTGTGTAAACTCAAATGTTAATTTAGCATTTAAGTCAGTGATGAGGGAATTCACTTATGTGTTGGATGTACTTCAAGGGCCCCAGTGGTGCTCATAGCCCACAGTATCATTTACTTGTTCCATAAAATGACACTGTCTACAAAGGATGTCTCACTGTGTCACTTTGTTGCCTTGTTGTCTCATTGCCTCTCTGTCTCCCTGTCTCGTTGCAACACTGCCTCGCTGTCTCACTGCTTTTCTTGTTATCTCACTTCCTCACTGTATGGCTTCTTTGCTGTCTGACTGCTTTGCTGTCTCAATGCCTGCTGTCCTGTACCATCTATAACTGCATTCTTTATCCTGTCTCAAAGAGGAGCCAACAAAGTAACAGAACCTGTTCTTCATTATTAATCTAAATCTGCCCACAGAACTCACAAATGAACCAGTGAATGCTACAAAAACTGGGTTTAACTGCATGCAGTAGGTTGTAACATTCTGGATCACAGTTTAACAACCCGCTTCATTGCACATTCACATTTTCGGTTTTTGGGACAGCAATTAACCAGAAATACCACCAGTCATCTCCCTTTCCAGTGAATAGGAGCTAACAGCTTTTACCTTGAGCGTGACGTCCTTCTCTGGCCCATCTGTGTCCCCCTCTAGGAAGGGCATGGTGAGCGAGCTCAGATCCTGCAAACAAACAGAGGGACACCGATGTTAGCAGCGAGAAGCTTGCACCTCCTCATGTTACATCTGGCACAGAACAAGGAGAACGTGTCACAGTGAGCACAGGAACAGCACAGGAACAGCACAGGAACAGCACGATCAGTGGTCCAGGCCCAGAGTCGCGCTGTTCGTTTGTCAGTCTGTTCACTGGGGAGGCTGTCTGTACTGTACACTCTGACTCTGTCGGCTCTGCCAGCAGCCCATCTGCATTGGACTGGACCTTCTCTTCAGAAGAACAAAGTGCACAAAAAGAACAACTTGAAAAACAAACTAGTGTGACATAAGAGTTGTTATACTTGGCCAAAGACAGCGACCATTATCGAAAGCAGCCCAGTCACTTGTAACAGTAGCTAACGCCGTCCTGTCTGAGTCCCATAGCGGTTTGATGATGCAGTGCAGAGCTGTGCTCTTTTGTACTTCCTAATCTCAAAGATTTTTAAAAATCAGAAACACACAGAAGAACAGTGCTGGATGTTGGGCTGGATTTCCCGGTTATTTATTCGCATGTCTATAATATGTACAAAACACTCCAGTACCTCCTCAGACCTGGTGAATCGACGGTGAGGTCAGGCATGACGTGTGGGGGAGCTACTAGGAGTGCCGCGACTGGCATTCCTGCGATACATGCTCCTGTATTCAATGCTTTTATGTACTTAATTTTACTCCTGTTTCAGTTTTTAAAGAGCTGTACATATGGTTCAATCTCAAGTTACGGTTCCACAAAGACATGTTAAGTGTAACCTATGTGTTCGGTTAATGGGAACAGACTTCACCCTGAACACAGACTTCTACAATTCTATGCAGCTTCCACATACATTAACCTCATAAAACTTTTAGATGCTGACCACTGAGTCGGTAGCTGTGGCGTTTCAGTCGTTATACATGCTATTTCAGTTGTGGTTGTCATTCTTGTTGCAATGGTTGTGTTTGTTGTGGTTGTTGTAATTGGGGCATTGCGGGGTCCCCAGCTGACATACTACAACCTGACCAATACAGGCTAGGAGCAGACATCACAACGCAACTCTCAAAAAATAAATATGTTGTAAATGAAACAAAAAAACAACTTCAAATTCTTCATATTAAGTGCATCAATCCCCACTGATATAAAATCCCAAAGGATCCTGTTGTACTCAGGCACAAAAGCAAGATATGAAATAAACGTGCACAAAAGCAAGATATGAAATAAACGTTTTGTCATGTGCCAAGCTCTACAGGAAGTGTGTTGTGAGGCAGCCCAAGTGAGAGCGTAGTTTGCAGCCTCTCTGGCCTGCATGTGCTGCAGTTGCTAGAGCAGATTTATCACCAGAAAATGGCTACAGAAGTAGAGTATGTGTCGTGAGGAAATGTCCAACTTTGGTGCCAGTTTAGGAAAGAGGAAGGAACACTGAGCACTCGGTAAGAATGAACATCATGCAATATGGCGACCCGACGGGATGGCAACGACCACGGGCTAGCTAGCAAGCTGCGTGCAGGATTGGTGTTATCTACATCCACAAAACCTGCAGCTCACAATTGGACCTTCTTTGCCAAGCTCTTGAGGACTGCTTGTTGGCAATCATGTTAAACGTTCTTATACTGCTCCTTAGTTCCAGCAGTAAAATGTCTCCAATACTGTTCACATTAGAGCATCTGGAGAACCCTCCATCTGGGATCTGTCTATCAGAGATCCACCGACATCACAAAACCAGCAGTCAGGGATCCACCGACGTCAGAAAACATCAATAAACCAGCAGACAGAGATCCACCGACATCAGAAAACATCAATAAACCAGCAGACAGAGATCCACCGACATCAGAAAACATCAATAAACCAGCAGACAGAGATCC
>JABJVR010000065.1:2331061-2372980 GCA_025773905.1 Chitala chitala
ACCGACAGAAACAAAAAACATCATAAAATTAGTATTATTCACAATTCCTGTAAGTTGCACTAAGTGCTAAATACAGCTGCACTAAGATATATAAACCATCAGTACTAAAACTTCAACTTCAGATGCGGTTTATGGCTTTTTGAGAGCCCATTTCCACACAATAATGACACGTCTGACAGAAGATGATACGCTCGGTTTAGCACAAAGCTGAACACAGTAAACACAGCTGAGCTCATCACAGGTGTGGAACAGAGCATCACACAGCCATTAGCAGGACCAGGAACTCAAACACTCATCACTGGCAAAGGCGTTCCAGGCCCGGAGCACAAGATGCAACACTAGACATGCTCGTTTCCTAAACATGAAGCTGAAACACCGCAGTACAACTAACACACACGCACACGCACACGCGCGCACACGCACGCACACGCACGCACGCGCGCACACACACGCACACGCACGCACGCGCACACGCACACGCACGTACACACGCACGCACACACGCGCACGCACACGCACACGCACACAACAGCACTCAATTCCCACATAACACAGAGCAAATAGAAACGTTTTTCGTTGGACATAAACACATTTGTCTGTGTTTGTTCTGGTTAATGTGAAATTTTCTCGCAGTAAGTTATTTGTGCTGAGATGGTCAGCTACTGAATTTCTGAGTGCAAAATCAAAATCCTTAAAGGGTGTTTGAGCTTATCTGCAAATACATCACTAAAATGCCAGTGACTTGAGAATTTGTTCTACGTTCAGTTGAAATCCAAAAGAGTTTTCCAGTTAAAGTCAGCGTGTGCTCAGGGCACACCTACAGTTTGCCACTGGTGGTGTTCACGGACACCGCTGTAAATACGAAACAGTTTCAAGGTCTACATCTAACTCTAATCACTAAAAATATGTAATATAGGCAACAGCTAATGACTCAGTTGAGATGCAACAGACTCACACAGATTGTAGAACCAGGAATGATCATGCCTAATATTTATTTTAATTATATATGAAATAGGTAAAACATCTGCAATTGCCTGTATTTCAAAAAAATATATAGAATTTTCTCATTAACATGAATTATACTACCGTTAATCTCAGAGAAGTCAAAAAGGTGCAATACACAATCAAAACAGCCCCAATCCCCTACACACACCACATACCTCCACACTAAACTGCAGACTTGTGTCAGACCCATATGCAGGTCTTCTCACACAGGACATAATAAAAGCTCAGGAGAAACACCGTTCTTCATCAATGGAGCAGACTGTCCCTGAGCATCCACTGTCCCTCCCCAGTAAAACCAACGGCAGCCCTGGTCGGCCAGACGGCCGTCACAAACAATCACAGCTGTCCTGTTCCCGTCAGCCGGGGTGTGAGGTTCCCACGTCAGGAGCCCTTATCTGTACATTCTGCCACACGAGCGTGGAGCCGTAATAAGATAGCCGGGAAAATCTGCTGCCTCCAGCACTTGCAAATCCTATTTAGGCAGGAAGGGGTGGGGCTTCCAACGTCAGCAGGGTGAGGTCAAGGGTCAGCACCGCATGTGCCAATTTTAGTGAGGCACTGACGCTTGGTGTAGCTTTGCTCACCACCTGCTTCGTGCTGTGACTCTGTGGTGACGATCAGCTCGCTAACAGACCAGTGTAAGTGCAACAGTTACCCTCCGTCCCAGACCCTACAAACATCCATTATTCACATACACCACAGACGCACTGGGAACTAAACATGCAGCCAGACCAATCAAGACATGGAAACTCAATGCCCATCCTCACGCCGAGAGAGCAAATCACAGAGAAAGTTGCAGGATTCACACTGCTTAAATTCTTTACTATACACTTACATTCCTTTTACGTATGGTTGCCTCAGTGTCAAGAGCGAAGTTTTCCTTTCAACCTGTGGATACTGGATCAGTTCCAAGGCAGAAAGACAGACAGAGTGATCAATTTGGGCAGGGCTGCCCCTGCCCTTTGATCCCCCAGAAAACACACACTAAACACAAAGCACAGCTGACAGTGGCTCACAAACCATGGCTGCATGCATCTAAAGGCAGGATGGCCAGTTATGAATGTGTGTGTGTGTGTGTGTGTGTGTGTGTGTGTGTGTGTCCATGCAAGTGCATGTGTGTGTCTAGTTTGTACTTTATTATGACTCATCAGATTGGAAATGAATTAAGCAAACATTTCACAACAAAGAAATCAAGGGATATCGAAATGACACTGGATTATGCCGCTGTCCCTCGGTGTTTCAAAACAGGCCTGATGCAATCAAATTCCTCACTGCATTCCTGACAAGTTGTAAGGGTATAGGGTCCACCGCCATGGTGTCGGCCAAAACGACTTCTTACACCCCACACGTGATGCACAAAAACTGCTAAAGGAAGCACCAAGAACATCTCAACACTTCTTTAACACGGGATAAACTTCTCAAAACAGTAATGTAGTCTTAGGAGCGAGGCACTGCCTGCCATCGCCCTCGCTACACTTGGTGTTGAGCTAAAACAAAGATCTATCCAAAGCTACAAGGCAGGAAGAGGTGGGGACAGAGCACAGGTGAACATTTAAAGTGACTTTCCAATGGAGTATTGAGCAAACAGCAAGAGCCTAAAACACATAACGTTCATATCTTTAAACAAGGCTGTCCACAGTTTGACTGCTGCTATGAGAATTAAGGTTTTGGTATTTTTATGTAATTCCCATGTTTGTATCTCAAACCAGTGGGCAGAAGTCAGGGTTTGTCCTGGATGGGGCAGCAACAGACCAAAAAAAAAAAATTAACACAATAAGACAATTTTATTGCTACAGGCAAAGTAGCCACACCCCCATGACATATTATCCCCTTGTGGTGAGTAGAAAACAGGGACACCTGTCCAGAGTGTTCAAGATGTCTCCATTCAACACTTCCCTATCACAGCAAGAGCTCATGGGAACCATATTTTTCTGTGCTGGTACCGGACATGACAGGAGACTCAGGGACAGTGAACTGAACCTGAAGGGCTCTTAGGTCTCAGCCAGAGAGATGTTTTCACTTCATCCTTTTAGCTGCGGTCCCTTATTTCTCCCTTTATACGAAGGTCACAAATCATTGTTCAGCATGTGAACACCTTCTCGATTCACTTCTCCCCTTCCAAGCTGCTATTATAACGCCAATCATTCTTCACTAATGAGACCGATCATCATTCAGTGAGGTACCATGGGACAGTAAAGAATCCCAGTTCAGTAGTAAGCTTTTCACTGCCACGCAGTGTGATCACACACCGTCTAAAGAAAGCAGCAGAAAAGATTTATGCTCATTGATACTTAAAGCACTTACTGTGGTCCTGCTAACTGGGACTGGGGCAGTGAAGAAAGTTTTCAGTCGTTTCAAAAATGTGAAGCTTTATGAGATGTGTATAGGAACTTTTAATTGCGGAAGGGTTGTGGCTTTGCAGTTTTAGCATATGGTCTCAAGAAGGAAGTTTTCAAAGAGACTATAAATAATTTAACAGTCATTAAACCAAGTCTGGCATGAAGGTGTGGAGCTCTGTTGATCTTCAACTAAATCACACATTCACAAGTCATTACATGGAATGAGTCTCCAAGCATCGTGAAGCACAGCACTCAGGGGACCACAGCACATGGTGGCGGTTGTACTGTTCTCAGCACTAAAACATCATTTAATTAAAAAAAAATTAATTTAAATGAGCTTAGACAGCACACAGGGCTCTCTCACCAAGTCCGACAGAAGTGCCTCGCATGTCACAATAAGACAAGTAACTGATGATAGAGCATTTATCAAGTCTACATCAGTGTGTGTTCAAGAGCAAAACCAGATTTGGAGAAAATAAAACCTGAAACGTATACACACACACACACACACACACACACACACACACACAGCCCCATTTAAAGTGAACCATCAATTTTTACTACTTTAACTAAACTGTTTGTCCCTTTCCAATTTTGCACTTCTCTGATTTCCACCTTCTTTCATTATGTGCCATTTTCTTTAATGAAACATTTATTCTGTCAGAAATATTTATCCCCCCATGCAGAAAGAAAAGTGCTTTCCTTCCTTCTTCACAGTTTGAACCCAGCATTCAGATGGTGGGCCTTTCAGTATAACACCAAAGAAACAAATGCTTGTAGTCATAATCGGTCACAACCAGTTGTATTCTTAACACGGATCAAAAGCCGCACTTTTATTTACCATTTTAACTGTGTTCAGCTGGACCTTTCAAACACGGTCCCTAATCAAGGCTGCATGGATGTCAACTGTTCTGCTGTCAAGCTGGCCAGCCAGTTAGTTTTTGAGTTAAGGAAATTTTTACAAATACTGCCCAGCAGCACCTTCCCAATAAAGCCTACAAACACCCAGGATCAAAGTATTATGTATAACCTTAGCAATTTCATTGGCTCGTACTGTTACCATGACATTCATGACAATGAGTCTGAATGCAGCTGCTGGGTACAGAATCCTTGCTTACGTTCTTTAGTCTCATAATGTGTGGTGGAATAATGGATGAACAAGCTATGCACGTGGAGCATCAGAGAAAACAACTTCCCCCTTATTAACACGCTGCTGGGTGCAAAAATACACCAAATGTGTTAAAAGTTCAAAATGGACGTTGCACAAGTTTGACGATTTGCATAGTGAGAAACACACGTCTTTTCTTTTCTTTTTGCTACAAAGTCATCATATGTTCCTTTTAATGAGCTGTTAAATATAGGGTACCTTAAAAAATATCTGTAGTTAATAGAGGTACCAAAGAAGTCACGTCCCACAAAGGAAACTCATTTCAAAGCATGAAAAATGAACCAAGATGTCAGACTATAGAGCTCCTACCTTTAGGACACTGTAGTGGGGAGGTTCTTTTCTCCTAAACCATGTGCTCCTCCTCCACAAAAAGCATCCAGTGACAGTTTTGTCATAGTGCTGTGCATTTTGACAGATGGCCAGTGACTTCTTCCACATCATTAAGAACAAAATGGAACATTTACCCTCAGGACGACCCAAAGTGTTTGTCCATAAATAACAGGACAATCTGATCGTCACACACGTTTCTGCAGACCTGGCATTAGTCAGCACTTACACTGCAACGTGGGCCTTAAAAAGTCAAATATATTTGTCTCTGCATAATGTTCAATATCTTTCAAGCTGAAACTAACTATTTGTCCTGTAGTAAGGACATAAAAGTACTTTTGTATGTCTGTTGTACTTTTATACAATACAACATAACTGGCAGAAATGTATATTAAACTGTTAATATAAAGATCTGTGTAAATGAGACATGTCTCTGCTTTACCTAGGAGGCAGCGTAGTGTTCAGCAAAAAAGTTAGGAATGTCCCATAAGAGGTTTGACAGGATTCACCTGAATTCAAAAACAGCAATAAACAAATAAAAATAACACTCTTTGCATAGATACTATACATCTGAGAAGAGGGGAGAACTTCATATGTAGATGCAGGAGTGTAATTCTTCCCAAATGACATGCAGGTATGCACCGTCCCATATAACATCTCAGAGTCCGTATGTGGGTAGGATCTCGACCAGGAACGTGCCCTGCTCCTACAAAATAGTACCTGTCTTCATTGGGATACCAGTTTGACCAAAAACAAGCCATAACTGCTTCTCACAGTTACACACTAAAGGTGAGTCACGGTGTTCCAGATTATGACCCAAGATGCCAACTTCTGCTTTCAATTTAAATGACAGCTGAAATGGTGGTCAGGCAAGTTCTCTGTCACAAATACATTCTACCCTTGGACCTTGATCACAACTGTCAGCAAGATTTATGTTTAGCTGGGTGTGACTTTATCTACTGTAAAATGGTAATATTCCATCACCACCAGATATCTATGGCTGTTTTGTGTCTTCCAAGTCCTTCCAAAGAAGATAGAACCAGACAGAACACGTTTAGTTTGCAAATCTCCACTTTATCCAACAAGAACACATTTCTCACTGAAAATCTCAGCAGAATCATTTTCAGAAAATATCTAGGCTTTAAATAAACGGATGAAAAATTAAAACCAATTTTGGATACCGTTATTTCAATTATAAACAGCCCTTGTTGATCTACTGGAAACAGAACCACATACGCATGCGTTGCTGTATACTGACCCAATTAAGGCTTCTAATCATCTACAATAAAGACGAGTTCACTGCATTCTATTTGCATCAACTGGACCACGTTAACAATCGACTGCCTACTACAAACTTGTCAAAGAACATCACAATAATATTAACGTTAAATACAGATTATTATCCCTTAAAATAAATTTTACATTGTTGAATGGGCACACGTTACTGTCAAATGTATTTCTCCCTAAATAAACACATCATTAAATGAAAGTAAAAAAGAAAAGATTAAATGTATACGTGCACTTATCGCTTTGACAAAGATGCAGCTCATACCATGTCAGTGAGATAACTGCAGAACGACCTACTCATTGTAACGTATCAGCTGTTCACAGTCAATTGCACCAATAAAATGCAAAAAATAAAAAAACATTTCTCACATTGTGCGTGACAGAGATCAATCGTGGGAATAAAACTCCACTGAGGTTTGGGCCGGTTTCCGTACCATTCATAAATTAAATAGCTCTCACCGCTGTGAAAAAGTGTCGAGGAACTGCAAAAACACCAGACCTCGGGGGGGAAAAAAAGAAAAGTCAGAAACCATAATGAACGAATTAATTCATTGGAAAGTTCCGCCAACATTCATCGGGATCGACGTCACAATTACACGGACACGATATGATCTTGTACGCAATTAACTGCGCGCGCGCGCGCGCTTGTGAGCGCGCGTACACACAATGTCAAAATTAAAGTGTCATATAGTCCAATCCATCGCAAAACGTCTGTTGAAGCAGCGGTAATTAAAATACAGTACTTTTTGTAACATCTGAATCGGTCTCAGTACAAAGTTAACACACGCGATTCTTACAAGCCCACAGAGCTGCTGTTCTCCTTTTATCAGTGGATTCCGGACAAGATCTGCCCACTCACTAGTTCCTCTCCGGATACAGGAGACAGAAGAGGGAGAACGGGCTGTCGTATTGCAACGAAGTTTGTTCTTCTCATTGTCGCACTTCACTCGTTTTGGCAAGAGAACCAAACGCTAGAAAGACTACAGAACTCTAAACAAAACCGTAAATGTTGTTTGGTCCAATTAACCACGTGTTGAGCCATTTCCTACGGCACCAGTAACAAACCACCCATCCCTGTGGAGCTGACCGTCTGAAGGACACGTCTGGAAGTGCAATCATGTCAACTGGACTTCTTTATTCTTCATAGGAAGAGTTCACTATTCATACAAGTAGCTTCTTCAGCCTTCAAGCTGAAGAAGCTATTTGGATGAGTAGTGAAACGTTCCTATCAAAAATAAAAAAAGTCCACTTGATGTGATTCAACTTCCAGACAGCTCCACCTGGATGACTGAGAATCTTTATCGACGTCTAAAGGACACCGAAATCAGGTTCAAGAAGAAATCAGATGCCAGGCTGTTGCATCTGAGGGCGTGATAAGAAATATGAAACTGTAATAACGGATTACGTGCAAGCGGGCTGTTAATTTAGACGAGACAAGGGCGAAATACTTAAAAGTAATGGTGTATGACAATTTTAGAATGTCAAATAAATGTAAAGGCAACATGTTAACAAAGAGACCAACCATTACAAAAGCTGTACTAATAGACAGAATCTTGAATGTTTGTATCTGCCTTGCAAAAAATCGTAAATACTCAGTGAGTCAATACCTTAAAAAGTATTTAAAAATATCCTTGTTCCATTCAACAAAAAACACAACTAAATGCACAAATCTGTTTTTATATCTGTTAATAATGACGAAGAAGCAGACAATAGTGAAGACGCTGCAGTACCGTAAACACCGGCTTGAAACTACACGGTGTTTTACACCCCCTGTGAAAGATAAGAGGTGATATTGTGAAAACAGAGATAAGGGAGTATTAAATCCATGACGTAACCGTGACTCAACACCTTACAACAACTTGTTCCTTTGCAGATGTTTCCTTGACTTCCTCTTTCTTCTCCCATAAGGCGCTTTGTGGAGACCACTATAAGCCCCAGCGACTAAATGCAGACAGACACGTCAGAAGGCTACACGTCTGGGAGCGACAGGTGAGGAGAGCAAGAACGAGCTTTATCGTTCAGATCAAGCTGCAATGTTTTGCCATTACTTTGTATACGGTGTCACTCAATACTAAAGGTATAGCAGATCGAACCAGATCCGCTTTTCGTGGTGCTCTGTTACAAATCCCCTATTTTGAAATTCATCCTGAGAAGTTTTGGGCTAAGACACAGCAGCGTAGACAAACACACACACACACACACGGAGTTAGGGTAGTATTCTCACGTTACTGAAGACGCCCGTCAGGCCATGCTTGGAGCCTAAACTGGTGCAGTAGATTTTAATTGTATCGGCCATATTCCACCCATGGGGCCCGTGACTGGTCCTAAGTACTGGTTTCCACAGCAGACCAAGATTCCCAGCACAAGCCAGTAGGGCTAAAGCAAATTGTTCTTGCGGATCCGATTCCGCACGACGTCCGCACATTTAATATAATTTAACTCTGGTGTGGGGTGATTGTAGCGTGCTTGATAACTGGTGGTTTCCCTTCTAAGATATAGGTGTGACCATGCTTCAGCTGCCAACATGCAGAGCAGAACAGCTCCAATTCGGGACCCCGTGGCAGCAGCAAAACTCAAGGTCGCTGCGGTGTTTACTGCTTGCGCCATCTGCTCCAGTTCATTAGGTTTGTTTGCACCTATGAATATGTGCGTGGAGAGTGAATTACATGTGACTGTGTATTACACGATAACAGCGCTCAGCGTGCGGGGTGCGCGCAAAGGCAGCTCGGGGAATATGGGCAACAAACTCATTTGCGATTCCACATTAGCGCCGTCAGTACACATGCAAAACACCAGTCAAGATCTATTCAAGATCTGTCACATACAAACGAGGCTGTCCTTGAGCAGAAGATACCAAAAGATACCGCTCGATATAGACCTCACTATCATTCGCTCTCAGTGATTGCTGACTGTCTTCAGAAATTAAAGGTCACGGGAATTAATCTTGCAGAGTCTAGATATGTTTTGGGAGACACGCTGTCAGCCTCAGCCGTGCAAGACGTAACCTGGACTTGACTAGTGGAAAAATGCATGCATTACTTATATAATGGCTTGTCACTGTGAAGACATCAAATACCAGTTTACAGGCTGAAACCGCATACGCTGCAAAAAAGGCTTTTCTGGATTTAAAAATCAGTACACAGAAATTACAATTTCTGTCTGCCATTTCACAAAAACTTTTTGTTCCATTAAGGCTAATATTGTGTTAAAGTATGAGGCCAGTTTGCACCTTTTTCAGTCAGAATCGTATGCAGAAATTTTGAGTTCTGTTAACAAAACACACGGATTACCGTTAAAAGGTCTGTAATGACAGGGAAGGCACCCTGCCTGGGCACAGACGTTATGGCATGTATGTGTACATGTGTAACAACAGATGGGCACAGATCGCAAAACTACCTCCTAACAATAACTATCACTTAACGCAACCCCGCCCACAAATCCTTGCACAACTTCAACAAGAGCACGCATGGCCCAACGGACGCATGTAAACAAAAGACAATCTGTACACAATTTACTGCTTTATTCATGTATTTACTAGCAGATAAAGTGACACTACATAACAAACAAAACAGAACTTACTGGCATGTTCAACCGAAGCCCCCTCTTTTTCTTGGAATTATTTTTCTTAAGGTCCGTTTTCTTGCTGTCCATCACGGTGCTCCCCATTTTCTAAATAAAATCCGCTTTATCCTATGTCAGAAGACAGAATTCCCTGTCTAGGCACGTTGTTATTAAGAACCAGCTCGCAGATCAGCCTTACGCAATGATGCGAATGCGTCTTCGGCGTTAACCAGCCAAAATAACCTTGTTCGGTTCGATACTACCGCTTACGGAACGCATCCGCATTCAGACGCTGCTTCTGAACTTACCCTTCACAGAATGCGACAGATGAGTCTGGGACACTCAAAAAATAATACTTTAGTAAAACCCTTTCCAACGCATTACCTGCCGTGTTGCAAGTCCTGGCTCGCTATAAAACACGCGGAGAAACGCAATCGGGAGTTCTCAACCACACCTACAACATGTGGGACGCAAATAAATGGAGCTGCGTCTGGATCGCGTTCACTGGGACGCTTTCAGCTTCACAGCCGTACAAAAAGCAATCTGGACATAACTAGTGGAAATATGCATGCCTGACTCATACTACAGCACTGGTGAAACACCACCAAAACCATACCAGCCAGAGCGCCTGGGCGCGTGTTTCCTGCTGTACAGCCTCGTCACGTGGCTGTGTTTACGTTTTAACTCCGGTGCGATTTTACTACTTCTCGCATATCCGCAGCGACAAGGCTGGTAGGGTGTACTGTACACTGTCTGAAGATTTCATAGTGTCCCAAATCAGCACTCAGCCCGAATCCGGTCGTCATTATTACACTGCGCATTTCAAGATGGGGAAGCAGGCTTCCTTGCTATTTCAGACTAGTTTCAAAACGAAAAAGAACGCAAGGTCATTACATTTAATGGAATCAGTCAATTTCTCGCAAATACATGGAAATTAGTTATTTAATATTACAAAATCACATATATATGAGCACAGATGTCGTTTATTTATTCAGTGTAAAACAAAAGGTCGCTGAATAAAATCTCAAAAATAGTGTGTGGAGGTAGATTTATGTCTTCGGTTTCTTGCCAGCTAATGTGCAGAATGTATACACTACTGGTTTGTTTAAATCAAAGGTCACAAACTCTGTCGAAGGAGTATAGCGCAGGATGCTTTTGCCACCTAGTGGTTTCAGTGTGCAACCATGATCTTCCCGCTTTTCCTAAAGCGAACTATGGTTTGCTTAGGGCTCAGTAGAAACGTACTTGTTTATCAGATAATGTTACATTATATTACATCTATGAAGACACCGTGGATCACTCGAGCGCAGTAGTATATGACCGTTTTGAGGTTGTAGGTTCGAATCTGGTTAGTGACGCTGCATGCAGTGTTTGCGTGTTTATGCATATTTATGCACGTGCACAGTTTTACTCCGGATGATTCGGTCCTGGGGGAAATCCAAAAACAGTTCAGGAGGACGGAGAGCTTTAAATATCAGTGTGTCCGGGTGAACACACACGCCGCGGGCGGGGCGCTGTAACGTGGTCTCCAGGCCATGTGTGAAGGAAATGTGTGATTGTAAAATGACTTATTATGAACATTTAAAACTTTTGTTCTCACTGCGAAAACCAATGCTTAAATTCTTCGCCACGGGGCTATGGTTACCTGTACAGGCATAAAACTCGGTTTTATTACCTTTTGTAATATATTAGCTTGTTGGAAGTTTATTAGAAGCGTCGTCTGTGACCTTCTTTATTCTCTTGCGATTTTTAAATGGTACAGGTACATTCTTTTACAGTCTCTTAAAGACGGATTTCAATATCAGTTTATGATTCATGCCATATTAATGTTCTCATTTTTATGCAATGTTCTTATTGCCTGGTAGCAGTTGGAAAGTTTGGTATACACGTTTGAAAACAGGTTTTTATAACTGTTCTACATATTTATCTGAAAACATATCTGTAGAAGCATTTATTACGGCATTATTCAGTATAAGAATTATAGTATATTAACCTGGACTCCAGAAAGTGTACTAAGAAAAAGAGTTAAAGAACAACACCCTCATATTTTCCTTAATTGTTAATAATTGCGATATAGATGTCTTCAAAAATGTTTATTTTTACACTACACATAAAAATGACGTTGTAAAAGGCTGAAGGAGCTACTTGCATGAGTAGTGAAACGTTCCTATTAAGAATAAAGAAGCCCAGTTCACATAATTCAACTTCCAGACGACATTGTAAATGATGTATTCTAGTACAGACAACTACAATGTTGCCAAATAAGTATCATAAAAGGTTTTCTGACCTCAGAATTCTAGACTATTTTTGACATCGGTCCAATACAAAATTTTTCTTTAAACTGTAGAAGCAACAATTACATTTACACACAATTGTGCACGTTTGCACACCCTGGCCTAATAAGGATAATTTTGACGTACAGTACCATTCAAAACTTACGAAAACAGCTTCATTTTATACATTTTAATACACAGCCTTAGGATTTACGTAACTGTATAAGTAATATATTCAGGGTTTAAACAATGTATACATTTTCAAGCATAAAAAATCACGGGAAACGCAATGTTTTCAAGGATGTAAATCAAAATTTAAATAATCAATTAGCCTACCATGAAAAGATGTTATGGAATGTTACTGTAATACGGAGATAACGGCGTTTGCGTTTTGGCTGTAAAGTTAACAGGCTCTAGTGGTTGCATATGTAGTGTTTGAATTAAATTCTTTGAGAATGAATGCCGATGGGTTTAGCTCTAAACGCATTTTTGTTCTGTTTATATAGAAGCGCCATTCTAAATGGAAAAGATGTTTTAAACAATTACCTATTTTTGTAACATTCTGTGATTAAAAGATACAAAAATGTAAAATATATCATCAGGACACAAGACAAGTCCACTTTTAAAAGACGCATTTATAATGGAAATTACAGAGAGCTAAGATCAGGATCAAAGGTGGAATTTTGGCAGTATCACAGCGACCAAATTCCTCCTAACTGGCCATTAGAATGCGATTCCTTTAAAAACATAGTTGGAACATTTTGTACTTTGATTATCTGTACACTTTTTCTTTCAGAAAGACCATCGACCTTTTTGTACTAAAGTACTTCGTAAAAATTTGTATTATTATATCACATATATCCATAATTCAACCTCAAGCAACGGCTGCGCCGTGATAATACTGTCAATACAAAAAAATGACTTTGCTTTACTTCATAAGAAATTTTAAAAGGCTAAAAACATTTAACATCTTGAGTGAGATTATTGTGTTACAAAAGAATGACAAATAGCATGTCCAATTTCATACTTTGAACAATATCACTATAGTCATCGTGACTAAAACCGCAAGGACACGAGTCTTCTTTGACCAGCCCATTTAAATTTTTTAAGGATCAAAGACCCTAAATGTTCTGAGAATCATAATTTAGCATTTAAAATCTATTTTATTAGAATTAGATTCTCCTAAGGCCTTGTTTTTAAGAGCCACGTAGTTAATTCCTTATTCTAGGATACCGTGATCTGAATCTCGGAATGAAGTGCCTTTTGAAACCTCTTGTATGCAATTGTATCAATTACTGCAATTATAAATTAGATGAGAGCTGTTGTCATGACATCCAAACGATAATGATGAAAGGATATTTAACAGTTTTAATATGCTACCCACCACCAGTCAAGGCTTTGAACTCCTCCCATGCCTTTCAGCAATAGGAAAACAAACACACGTGATAAGTTGGTGTTAATGTTTTTTGTAAACGAGAAACGAGCCGTTCGGGAATTAGATATGCAATTTAAGTATCGATAATTAAAACCGATAAGTGTCATATCTTTCAGTGAGGTTCAGGACTCAGGTAAACATCTGCAAATAATATTAATAGCAAATATGAGAAACGTCTTTTAACCTTCAGGTTATATTGCAGTTTTCAATACGTTTCTGGAAAAAAAACTTTCAATGGCCAGCGCAAAAATGAAAATGTGCAGATCGAGTTATGTCTTTTTTGGGTATAGTACTGTATTGGCATAACTAACAAAATTTCCATCATATTTTGATAATGCACCCCAATTTCGTAATGTTTTGTGTCTTTTTTCTATGAGTTTGCTTTATCTTGTAAATAAATGCATCTGTGAAATTATGTATATTTTTGTAATATACATAATACATAATTCTTCGCGATGGTTCACCAAGGTGTACTTTTTGCAGTGTTTAAATTAATTCACACGGTGTATTATAATTCATTACGTCGTAATTCGCCACTCTCTCTCCCAGCCTTAAATTGAATGCCAGTGTGCGCGCATGGGTATGACTACAGTCGGACATACCACATTTCCTTCTGAGTCTAGTTTTATGATTGGACAAAAGGGAAAACTGTCTTTCATCTTATTGGCCACCGATTCGAGAGGCCGACCATCCGTGCTCCCCGCGTTGCTGACGGCACTCGGAGCGGTAAGGTTGTGGTCACGGGGTTTGTACGGTACAGCAGCGCCCCAGATCCGTACCTTGTGTCGTAGGGAGGTCGTGTGAACTGCTGTGCAGAGCGGAAAGCGCCGAGAATAACCTGTTTATTACCCGTTACAGACCCGGACAGCGCAGCTTTGTGTGTTTCACCACAATCACCTCGACAGGTACGTAGAAGTCGCACACATGACCTGGTGGCTCTTGCGTCGGTTCCTATTTTCACTCCTGTAGCACGTTAGCCAGTTCGCTAAAAGTGTCTTGTGTTTTTTGCAGTATAGCCGCTTTTCGTGTCAAATAAAGATTCTTGGGTTTAATAATCATGGATGGGGCACTTATAAAGCTTAGAAATATGTCTGCATGTGACTTATTTGGTTGCTCACTGGATGTTTATTTCTTCCTGTGAAAACGAAATAATGGCTTGTTTCTTCATATTTATTAAACTTTTTCAAAGAGATTTGTAATAGTAGGCGGCACGGAGGCATGGTTAGCGCTGTCACCCCTCTCCTGCGGGCCCGGGGCTCGATCCCTGCCACGGCTATGGGTGCGTGGAGTTTGCATGTTCTCCCCGTGCTTGGTGGGCTTTCACCGGGTCCTCCGGTTTCCTCCCACGGTCCAAAGACGTGTGGGTTAGGCTGATCGGCGTTTGCATATTGCCCGCAGTGCGTGTGCGTGCGTGCCCTGCGGTGGGTTGGCACCCCGCCCAGGGTGCCCCCTGCCCTGTGCCCCCCGGGATGGGCTCCCGGTTGGATAAGGCGATACAGTGAAGTGGCTGGGTGATCTTTAATAGTTCAGCTGATTTTTCTTAACCCACCAAGGGAATATGTAGTGGCACCCTGGCGCCTAACTGTAGCTAATTTCATGTATTTATTGGAAGAATGTGTGTTGTGCACGTGCTGCATCAGACCACGTTCAGTAGCGTTAAAATGTAGTTTTGTTACATTGTGTCATCGGAGGAATTTCTGGTGTCTTTGATGCTTGGTTTGAGTTTGTCTTGGAACACCCAGAAAGGGAGAACTGATCTTAAAGCGAGGTGTTAAGGCTCTCCGGGGGTAAGGAGGGTGGTGTTTTTTTTAGTGTGATGTTTAAGGAACTTTCTTGTTCCTAATCAGATTACAGAAAGGCCATTTTTCTGAAGCCGTGTTTGGTGCTCATTAACTGTTCTGCTGCTGTTTTTATTCCCAGGACTCTCTGAGTGCTGGGATGATGCTAATTATGGAGGAGGCCAGATGAAGGTGATGTGAGGGGAAACGTTTCATCCACTCATCCCAGACAGAGAAGACATGCGGTGCTATTTCTGTGAGTCTGAGGCCTGTGACCCCCCCCCAAATGTTGTGTGCGTGTCAGCTCGTTGTCTGTGGGTAAATCAGTCACCAGCTGTTTTTCTGCTGTTCCTCGAAGCACCTGTTTTTTGGCGTTATGGGGACAGTGAACTTGGTCTGGGGGTGTGTGATGGAGGTAGTCCAATCAGCAGTTGCTTTGGACTGTGGAGCTCTGGCAAGGTTGAAGGCCAGTGTTGAGATGGGATGATGCTATTTTAACAGTTTTCTCTCCATTGTAGCCCATCTTGCTTTTGCTGTAAGAACCTAATGATCGGGAACATTTGTTTGTTCAGGAATTAGTCAGCTTTGGAAGGTTGTGTGTTCCTGGTCCTGTCATTTATGGTATAATGTGGCAGGTGGCTTTAATCTTACCGTAAAACATGCCGTTGGGAATGGTGGTGCCAGTTATTGGACTGTTGTTCAGCTGTGTGCCCTTGGCCTGGCTGCATGCCAGTCAGCTGAAGGCAGTGTAATCAGTGTAATCCTTCTGTTGCTTGCCTGTCTGACTTCCTGTTGGCGGCACATCTGTAGGACCAGTGAGTGAGATTTGGCACCCCTTCTCCCCTCAGACCCAGTACCTTTCACACTTTTCATCTGTCATTATAACAAAATGATGGAAATGGCAGCTGTGCATGCATTTTTTTGCATTCTTCAATTTGTTTGTTGAATATTTTATTTATTTATTTTTGTTCATTCTGGCTTTGAAAGTGGTCCAGATTGATAAAACAAATATGCAGTTTTATTAAGGCAAAATTGAAGCACTTCTGTGAGCTCCCCAACCACAAAAATGACTAACACGTTAAAATACAGCCCAATAATTACTCTGCATCCTTACCTGTGTATTTATTCAGTCTCAGACAGCAGCACTGTATGGCATTCAGTAGTGTAAAAAAATAAAACATATTTCAAAATATTAAATGCCTTCAAAAGCTGCATAAAAATGATTACCATAAAAAAAAAAAAAAAAAAAAAAAACTGAAGCGCTTGGAGCTGATGGCTAGCGTTAAATCCACCATACGCAGTACACGTTATTAGGAAAAGTGCTGCTAATGTGTGTAGTGTGAGTGTTTAGAGCAGTCGAGCAAACTGCAGGCTAGCCCTTAGCCCCACACCTGACAGCTCTCTCAGCTGCATCTGTGTGGACACAATGGTACAGGTTTACTAGTGTCTTCAGCTGGTTTAGTTATATTTAGTTAAATATTTTTCAACTGTTCCCTTTGTTTATATGAAAATGTTGCTCATTGACTGAAATGTAGGTACATATTAATATATAGCTTGTTAATTCTAACTCGTTCAATTGCACTGAGTAAGCACAAACGGAAGGATGCATCGTACTGACGTGAGTTCAGTGGGGATCTTATGAGCTCTTCTGGTTTTCATTATTAATCTGCCTGTGCATTTTAAGCACTGCACATGTCTTAAACACGCAGTATCACAACAGTCGGTAACATGTACAGGTGTACAGTTACGTGTACAGTAATTGCCTCATTGTGTTGTGTTCTTACACTGGCACAGCTGTGCCATGTCCCTCTGTACCGTGCTAGTTACTTTACTTTTCTTTTTCACTGCACTTTTACCTGAACCACACCATGTCAGACAGGTCACGTGCAGCAGCAAGACCAAAGCGTAAAGGCCTTCACCCTCAACCTGCTCGACAGGATCAAAGTGATGTGATTGGCTAGGGCGTTCCTCTTTCTTAGGGAGAAGTGATGGATGAATTGAAGCTCTGTGCTCACTGGGGCATTCAATGTTTAAACGGTCAGCCGTTAAATGGAGTAGAATACTTTCCAGTGCCCTCTGCACTGTTCAGTTTCAGGATGTGCTGGTCAGGTGACTTTAGTGTCCTGTATTCCCCGTGCTCCCTTATCGCCGTGTCCCAGGCTGTTGGTGTTTGTGTCCTCGCCCCGACGTGCTGCTAATTCAGCCTTCTTCAGCGTTTTGAGGATCTTCAAGGAAGCGACGTGCAGTTTCTGTGAGTTTTTGATTAAAACACGCTCGTCGAGAGCATGCAGATTTTTGCAAGGCAAGTTTTAGTGAACCTTTGCATGTATATCCTCTGTGTTCTGGGGATGTCTGGTCATGTGCTCAGGAAATTCAGTTCTTTTTCTTTTTTTTCCCCTCATTTGTAACATAATTTCTGATGTAGCTCCACATAACACTGGAAACCAAACTGGTGTTGGGTTTTTTGCAGCTTGCTTTTAAGCTCACTGTGAATGGTACCTCACCACGTGTATGTGTTGCTTAGTGAAGGTAAAGTGCACACCATCTCCATTTACCTTGTATAGCTATAGACCTCGCTTTGTAGTACACCTTTGTCATATCAGAACTTCGATTTTACTAACGTAGGCATTGCAATTAAATGAAGGGAGAGAGTGTTAAAGAATCAGTTTGTTTTTTTTTTTTGTCTGACTGGTTTGTAACAAAGCTGTTTTTCAAGGCAGTGTTTCTTTAGTTAGGTTCCTTCTCTTGTCGTCCCTGTACCGCCTGAGGTGTTAGGATTGTACTGTGCGGCCTCAACCGTTTTTGACGTGTCTACAGAACTGGGCCACACCGGCTTTTTCAGCGTCCAGGTCTCTCCACATGGTCCCACAAACTGCCCTGTGCGACTGGGCCCTTGTCACATGACCGGGGCCCGTGTTCAACAGGTGTCGCCAATTTTGAAGAGCCTAGTGTGCTGTACACTGGCAGGGAATGGTCATCATTGACCAGATCACCATGGACAGGCGCTGGCAGTAAAGGGAGTGAAGAACAGGCATGTCTCTGCCCATGTACCAAGTTAATTTAGAACCTGTATGACTGGTGTACATGTTGGGTGTTCAGCTTTCTTACAGTGGTTTTGGAGGGAAACGGGTACATTAGTTTGCTTTGGTAATTAATTTGATATGATTTTAATGTGATACTCACTCACGATAGAGTTACAGGCACACACTGTTAACATAATGGGTGTAAATGTAGGAGCACAAGGAAACCAAGGGCTCACCCTAGGGCTGGTTTCTCACTTTTTCTCCTCATCAGAACCATGGTTTGGTCTGCTCGTACTCAATATTGTTCTCTATGGAAACGCCTTGTACATGCCTTCAGTCTGTGAATGTAGGAGAAACAATGAGAGGGTGTGTGTGTGTCTGTGTGTGTGTGTGTGTGTGTGTGTGTGTGTGTGTGTGTGTGTTCCCAGGGCCTTGGTGAGGGTGTCCTGGAAATGCTAGGGCCACCATGGGCAGCGTCACACTGCGCTACTTCTGCTATGGCTGCCTCTTTACCTCGGCCACCTGGTCCGTCCTGCTCTTCATCTACTTCAACGTCAGCCAGGATGTGCAGCTGTCCAGGAGCGCGCCTGTCCCAGGGGCTCAGCCGTGGGGCTCCCAGCGACGCTTCCAGCCCCGCTTCACCCGCTGGCGTGAGGCCCAGCACCTGGAGCCTGAACACAGAGAAGAGGGCCAGGAGGCGCTGCAGAGCAAGCAGAAGGCAGCTGACCTTTCTTCCGAGATGGGTAGGCAGTCATGGAACCGTAGTGCACATTATTAAGGCTGGTTATCGTGATATTATCCCAGTGTCCAAAGCGCAGTGAATGCACAGTAACTGAGTGCTGTACCAGCAGGTAACCAGCTGCATAGCTAACCTCTGGGAGACTATTACTACTGTAGTTTTCAGCCATTATATTTTGTAGTTTAAATTTACTGTATTTCTCCTAATTAAAGCTCCCGCTCTAATAGATGTGCCCCCCACCCTATAAGCCAAGATGGCTAATACAGTGTGAGACACGAGACATGAGAATTTAATTTTTAAAAATTTATTTTATTTATTTTTTTCTTTCAAGAACATACAAGAATGTTAGGCTTTTTAGTAACAACTTGTTGTTTTTAAAGGTTTCAAAAACTTCCTAATTTGCAAATTTTGGCCTCAAATAGACGCGCCCTGCACGTAACTTGTAACATGCCTGGGTACGTTAATTAGGAGAAATATGGTACTCTAAATTTAATTGGGTACAGCAAGTCAGACGGTAGGATTTGTAGTTGTCGTATGTGTAAGATGCCTTTTGTGCTCTGTACTGAGTTACCAAGGATCGGACGGGTTAGTCACAGATTTTAGTCTTTGTCCCTGAAGGTATGACACACAGCTGTGTGACAGGCAGCATATGGAAGAAAGAACTGAAGGCTTTGACAACTGAAAGGGATTTGGAAGGGTTGTCAGCCACTCCTTAAGCTTTCATGTCATTTGTTGGAGGAATTGAAATTGAGTTTGATTTGCTTGCAATGCAAGAAAAAATATAATTGTATAACTAATTAACAACAGTCCCATAATTGTATAGCTAATTAACAACAGTCCCATAATTCTACAGTGCAGTGCCCGGTATAGTTTTCACTGGTTACTGGGAAGGAAACATTTAGTTGTCAGCAGTCTGTGAGAGGTGTTTGAGCTAGGAGAGCTGAGTGCCGCTCCACAGTTGGAGAGGTGCTTTACATTTACATTTTATTCATTTAGCAGACGCCTTTGTCCAAAGCGACTTACAAGGATAATAGTACACGTGCATGTCACAAACAAGGTCAATCTTATATATGTGTGCGTGTGCGTGCGTGCGTGCGCGTGTGCGTGTGCGTGAGAGATCTATACAGATATATCACATCTTCAGACCTCTACACTTTCCTGAAGACAATGGAGATCTCAAAGTCATTCATTCAAACATTTGAGACTTTATGACAAAATGACTTGATGATATCTGAAAAATTAAGGAAAATTCACTATCTGGGTGAGCAAACTACATACAGTACTGGTATACTGTGTATTTTAACATGTTAAATTGGAGTTAGTGTTGAAACAAATGCTTCTAACTTTAACAATATTTTACAAATAAATGAATTGTTACTGATATGCCATAAAATAATTAAATAGCCAGAAAACCGGTTTATAATGCACGTCTTTTTGGATAAACTGTCAAGTGTTGTGACCGATGCCAAGTAAATGTCGAGCGAGTGATGGATAATTCTGGAAGGCTTTTAATTCATATGAATATTTAACATGACATCAGTCTAAGATATAAGCTACGGGCTTGACGGTGGTGCCAGTTACCAGCTGCTCCCCCGTGTCCTGGCTGCTAAGTAACAAACTCGACACAACAGTGCTTTTTGAAACTCTTTCAGTAGAAACGTTTTGGAAATGTGTGAGAAACACCTAAGTAACAATGTAACAGTAACGTGGATGTTTGAATGGCAGTGACGTATGACATTTGCGTGACTTTATTACATCTGCAATTTTTTAGGAAAAATTTTTGACCTTACTCAGGCCTGATGTTACAGCGATCCCCACTGTATGTGCTTGTTTCACCCAAACTAATGAGTAATCATGCACAGTCTGGAAGATATTTGGTAGTAAACAACAGATCAGATGTACAAACTGTAACAGAAGCGGACGTGTAGAACAAAGGTCTGAATTGACGTGCCCCAAATGGACCCATTTTATACCAAGGTAAATGCTAGATTCCCACCCCCAACCCCTCCTGATTCCAGTGAAAGAGCATCGTCTAGTTGCCATGCCAACGAGTTCTCTGCGGACCTACTCTGAGGGGAAGCATGAGCTGCTCTTGCCAAAGCGCTGGTTACCATTTTTGGTTTGACATTTAAAATGAACACCAAAAAACAGTTTAGCCCAGTGACAAACTCCTCCTTCTCCCCCTGCCCTGCCAGGTATGATCTTTAACGAGCAGGACCAGGAAGTGCGTGACACAGGATACCACAAGCACGCCTTCAACGTGCTCATTAGCAATCGCCTGGGGTACCACCGAAACCTCCCCGACACCCGAAACGAGAAGTGAGTGAGCCCAGGCTGCAGTGACGAGCGCATCTGAATGTTCTGGAAGAGTATTTCCAGCATCAACCTTTGCACAAATTGAATCATTACGTTTTTATTATTGATTATATGTAAATTACAGTGTGCCTTTACAACACGCAAACAAAAACCTTCTATTTGCAAAGAGAAATATCAGAATTAGGTAGTCTGAGGTTGAATCTTTCACCCAATGACATTTCAGAGGTGGGGAGATTTCATTTTTTTTTGGTGAAGCCCCCTATCACATCATGTCTATAGTTCGCTTTCTGCTTTATTTCCTCTACCAAAGCAGCGACTCTTTGTACGGTAAGGTGACATTCTTAACTGGGGACTGACGCCAGGCAGACTACCTGTGTTATGATAACCTCTCACCTTCCTCGGCCGACAGGTGCAAAGAAGCGGTGTACCCGCTGTCGCTGCCCACTGCCAGTGTGGTGATCTGCTTCTTCAACGAGGCTCTCTCTGCGCTCCTGCGCACGGTACACAGCGTGCTGGACCGCACGCCCCCATACCTGCTGCACGAGATCATACTGGTGGATGACGACAGCGAACTGGGTAAACAGCATCCAAAACCGGCAACACGATGAGGAGGGGGAGGAAGTGTGTGTGTGTGTACCATCTTCCTAGCCCAGTACCCTCGCTGGCTCCTGGTGTTTGTGCTGCAGACGGTATTGTGGTGTCACTGCACTGTCCGCTCGTGCGTCTCAAGAGCCCGTCTCTTTGTTCTGCAGTTGACTTGAAAGAGGAGCTAGAGACATACGTCCAGCAGAACCTCCAACCAAAGGTGAAGCTGGTGCGCAATGAGAAGAGGCAGGGACTGATTCGGGGACGGATGGTGGGAGCCTCACATGCTACAGGTCTGTATGCTGCGTGGGTGGGATGTGTGCAGGTGTACTTTGGCTTGGTCTGGAATCAAACACTGCATGCTACGCGCCTAACCGAAGAGGAAGTGTGTTCTATTCTGGTGGTGAACATACTGTGAAATTCAAATAGTGTGGAGCGTTTAGGACATGCTATGTCCTCATGCCCGGTCAACTCATCAACCTCTGATTGTTGAACTTTGATGACATAAGTCATTCTTCTGAGTCATTGGAAAGGTGGGATCGATTCGTGTTTGGTATTGGCACACTTAGAATTTCGGCTATAACACATCGTTCTGAGGCTTCTGTGCGCTCATTGATGTGTTCTGTGGTGTTGGACACTAATATTGAAGGAAACACTCTTTTGGCGTGCAACTTAGGGTGGAAGTGTGTTGTTTTGATGCAGGCATTTTAAGTACATGAAAGGTGACCTCTCACAAGCAGTGGTAAGCAGTCTAGTCCCTGTCCCTGAGTGTGGACTGTACCCTGGGACAGGGGAGGTGCTCGTGTTCCTGGACAGCCACTGTGAGGTGAACGAGGTGTGGCTGCAGCCCCTCCTGGCCCCCATCAAAGTGAACCGGCACACGGTGGTGTGTCCTGTGATCGACATCATCAGCGCTGACACACTGCTCTACAGTCCCTCACCCATCGTACGGGGCGGCTTCAACTGGGGCCTGCACTTTAAGTGGGACCCTGTGCCCCCTTCAGAACTGAACAGCCCAGATGGAGCCATTGCCCCAATCAGGTATGAGGTTTGAGAAGTTCCACTGGGATGGCATTATGACCCGTGTTATTTTTTCCAGACCTTCAGTTATCAACCTCTTTGCCTAGAGAGGAACTGCCTTGATTATGATCCATGTGGGTTTAAGAGCAGCTACATTAGGGTCAAACCTCGTCCTGGAGGTTTAGTCTTTGTCAGTTGAGTTCACTGTCACATCTGAAGGGTTAACTGACTCTTGTTGGATGGAGTTACCTGAGACAGCCACATGCAAAGCCCAGTGCTGTTTCTCACCCACATGTGTGCCGCATGCTGGTGTCTTCATGGTCATTTTTTTTCTGCTCTGGCTGCCAAGCCTTAGGCTTCTGATGAAGCTGTTACGAGGTATTCTGTCTTGCCCAGGGCTTTATCAGCTTTATTACGATTGGCTCTTACACAACAGTTCTACACTTAGGAGTTTGATGCTGCTCAGCCGTGCTAGCACACAGCACTAAAACAGTGTTGGTCCGGCTAATATGCTGCCATGCCATGTCAGGTCTCCAACAATGGCTGGAGGTTTGTTCGCTATGGACAGGAAGTACTTCAATGAACTGGGCCAATATGACAGTGGCATGGACATCTGGGGTGGGGAGAACCTGGAGATCTCCTTCAGGGTAAGTAGGAACCGTTTCACCTTCCACGTCTGTGGCAGACTGCTGAGCCCTGCTCATCTGTTGTTCAACAGAAGGCCTGGTGCACTTTGTGGTCTCTTAATTAGATACACCTCGCATGTAATACCTGTCCAACACAGAAACATGAACTGTGGGGCAAGAGAGATGCATGCATCTGGCCCGCTGTACAGATGCTGGGAGAACATTGACATGGATGAGGACGCTGATGTTCCAAGCTGCCTGGCTGACATTCAGCTCTGTCTGATGTTAGCTTGAGTTCAGTGGTGGTGGGCACATTGCAACAGCTTGTTCATGCTCAGCCAGGTTTAAGAGGTCGTTCTGCCCCGGCTCTGGGCTCCCCACAGATATGGATGTGCGGGGGCCAGCTGCTTATCATCCCGTGTTCGCGCGTGGGACACATCTTCCGCAAGAGGAGGCCCTACGGCTCCCCAGGGGGGAAGGACACGATGGCCCACAACTCGCTGCGCCTGGCTCACGTGTGGATGGACGAGTACAAGGTGGGCGTGGCTCTGCTGCTGAACCGCGAATGAAAATGCGGAGCAAGACAACATGCAGCTGTGGGATGGGGATGACAAGCTAGGACTCCTCCCACCCCTCATTTTCATTGGAGGAGAGGAACATGGGGAGGTGTGGCCACAAAATGAAAATTAATTTTCCTAGAGGGATGGCGGTGAAAAGGGCAAATACCGTGCCTGTTTCAGTCTTCAGTCCAGTGCAGTCACTGGCACATGTTGGGTTTCTGTGACTAGAGTGCTTTGCTAATTTATTTACAGTGCAGGGTAACAGTAAATTTATACGAAAATATAAACTGTTAGCACAAAGTTTCCAGATTGTGTTTCTGTATTAAAATGAGTTTTTGGTGCACTTAGCTTTAGCAAACAAAACCCCACTGTGACCTTTACAACAAAATCATAACTTGACCGAAAGGCAGTTATAGAACATTATTTTCCTTATTGGTAATGATGGGCCATCATTAATCAGACTTTAATACGAGACGAGATCAACCGGCATCTTCTTAACAGGTGCAGACTTCATCTAACGAGTTGGACAGGCGCTGTGTTTTATTGGACATTTGGATTTTGCAGCATTTTCAACTTCAGAAAGGTCAGAAGTAATTGAAGGTCAGAAAATCTCAGAGCCACTTGGTTACGGAGCTGATTTGATAACTGAAATTCCCTATAAATTGGCCTCTTGGGGAAAAAGTTTTTACCGGGCTTGTTTCTTTTACTCAGATAAATCTTGAGGCAGTTCCTCATAGTGAGTATGCAAAATGCAAAGCACTGTTCTTTTGATTTCAGAGTGGGAAAACAAGAAATCTCAATTATTTCTAGAATATTGTTAAATATTGCATAGTTTTAAAACTCGGTTCCCATCTGTGGGGGAAAAAAGAACTAACAGTGAGGAGCAGACGCTGCTAAATGTGGCACGTGTCCTGCCTGTGAAAACAAGGTGCTGTGACAATCAGGTGTAATGGGTAACTTACCGATGTGTAAATCCTGTAGTGATGCTAGGCTGAACCTTGCAAACTGCTCATGTTTACGTGGCGTGTGCGTGTTTGAAAGACCTTCACCCATTTGGACTGCTTACAGTGTTTTGTAAAGTTTAGAGGAATTCTGGGAATTGTACGAACTGAAACGTGCAGACAGAAGGGCAAGCAGTCAGAATGCGGATATGCAGAAGGGCAGGAATGCTGGGGGTCCTGCTGTGTATTCTGAAAAGTGCTTAAAGTTTTTTCAAGAATTTGCTGACAACTAAAATATATCCATTACATTTAACATTCATTCCTTCACTCTGTAGGGAAAAAAGTATTGAACATGTGTGGCGAAATTGTACTGCAACTTTTAATATAGTGTAATCATTACCCACCTAACATGGATGGGTGATCTCCTGAACTGATAATGTCAGCTTTGGTCACTGAAGCTGTGTTGCTTTGTCTGATGATACCCCAGCCGATTAGAACACATGCAGAGGTGCAGGGTCAATGATTACCAGTTTAGTTTGTTTTGTATCGTCCAGGATGCAGACAAAGATGACATTTCATAACATGCGATTGCAAAACTGGCATTTACCCAGTACGTGGGCATGCGTGTGCTTTACCACATCAGCTAAATACAGCACAATGCTAACGCCGAGGCTCCCCTACACTGGCACGTCTTTCACTCCAGTCTATCTTTTGCAAATATTTTCTTTTAAAATCAGGAGCAGTACTTTGCCGTGCGGCCGGAGCTAAGGACCCGTAGCTATGGCGATATCAGCGAGCGTCTGGCGATGCGCCACAGACTACAGTGCCACTCTTTCAAGTGGTACCTGGACAACGTGTACCCCGAGATGCAGGCGACCGACCCACGGAACAAGGCTCAGCAGCCCGTCTTCATCAATAAGGGCCTGAAGAGGCCCGAGGTGCGGCAGCGGGGACGGGTAAGCCCCGTCTCCCCTGGCTGGGACTCTCCGCCCCCTCACTGGAGATCACCCGCCCTTGGCGTGACAGGTCCATAATGACTGCTTTTGGGCTGGGGGGAACATTCAGGTTCATTAAAATAGAGCAGACCCTGAAATTCTGTTACAGCTGTGTACTGTGCTGGGTTCTGCCTGGAATGATCCTTGGCCTTTTGCCAATTTGAGCTTTGAGTCTGTATTTTTACATTCACAGGGTACAAACGTGAATTGACATCATTATGTATCACTTCCGTTTTTCATAAAGTGAGCTGACAGAACATTTAAGACAGCCGTTCGGTTTGATCATGTCCAAGTCCAGCTCATCTTTTGGACAAGGGATATTCCCACAAGAATGAAAACTACCATAATGAGTCTCCAGGAAATTACTGTGTTGTCTTCGTACTTTTGCTAATTACATCCTGTTCTCGTCTCCTGTTTTTTGATTACATTAAACTGAGAATGATTGTTCCACGGCGTTAGCACAAGGCTGGTCAGACAACCAAAGGAAGGTCTTGCTGTTCTTCAGCCTCACCAGCAGGTGGCAGTGTGATATAGATCAACAGGCTGTGATGGATTTAATGTGGACTGAACTGTTGGCACAGTTTGACCATGACGTATCACAGTTGCCCAAATAATGAGGCGAGTACGTTTCCCATGAAGCAGAGAAAGCAGCTGCTTAACTTTGTGCAATTAATACGTTTTATGAAAACAGAAGGCAATGCCTGTGTCTGGTAGCTAACCGAAGAGTGTGTGTGGTATCAGTTCCACTTGTGCTGATCATTTGTGATAACAGATGACAAAGAAATGCAGTTGTTATATTTGCCAGCTATATCCTGAAACATTTCATTTCTGGTTGACCCCCGTTGTTTGAGATGTTCGGGCAGAGCAGACCATCAAAGTGTCTCCACCTTCTTTGTTCTGCCAGTTCCAGCGTTGTGTATTAATTAGCTGGAAGTAGGTACCAAAAGGCACCATTATGAACAGGCTGAGGTAAGGTGTGTAGGCCTTAGGCAAAGAATGGGATGGTGCTCAGAAAAGTCCCCTTTTGAGAAGTTCTGATATCCAAGTGTGGGAGAAGGGGATTCTGATCCAGGAGCTCCATAATCATCTCTCCAGGTTTGCAGCCAGGAGCGGTTCCTCATTTTGGGGCTGACTCGACCCAGGGCCAGGCAGCACCGTCTGTCCACAGGTGCTCCAATAATACGTTGTGACATTCCAAGAATTTAAAATTAGTCCGCATTTATATCCCACTATATTTTGCATAAGGATTATAGCAAAGTTCACAGAAGACCATAATCAGATTTCTCTGAATATTAAGTACTTATTGGTTCTGTGGCACAAACGGTTGATTCCTATATGTACCGAAGGGCATGAGGACATAAGCGCTCCATTACATCTCGGTCACTAATGAACGCCAGTGCCGGCGTTGGGAGATGCTCATGAACCTGGGGGCCAACAATGGCCAAGCACGGTCACGAACAGCGATGCCAACAGGTGCCAAGCATAGCCATGAATCCAGGGATCACGAGGGTTCAGAATAAGTGTATTGCTTGTACCGTACCCTATCATGACAGACCCGGCAGTATTACGCTGCCTCAGGTGTGGTACTACAGGTATAACTGAAAATGCTATACCATATTTCAGAGAACACGCAAGGAAGAGGCATAACTGAGTTGTCTTGCATGGCCCGTCTGCCCTCACTGAGTACTGGTACCCTGTGGCTAGTCCCGACAGGTGACAATGTGGACCTGCCAAGCTGATAACGGAAGTCAGCTGGATGTTTCTGTCAGCTCTCCAAATGACACCTAGCTGTCCCTTCTTGTCTTTGAGCTTCGAAATCTAAAAGCCAATAAGTGTCTGGTGGCCCAAGGCCGTCCGAGCCAGAAGGGGTCCCTGGTGGTGCTGAGGGCCTGCGACTCCAGCGACCCGGAGCAGGTATGGGGTCACCGCGTCAGCCTGTGGGGGGGGGTGGTGGTGTGTGATCATGAACTGGCATTCATGTGGTGACCTCTGCACCCCCCCGGCTGCAGGTATGGGCCTATGACGAAGAGCAGGAGCTCATCCTCGCTGGCCTGCTGTGTCTGGACATGTCAGAGGTGCGCTCCTCTGACCCGCCCCGCCTCATGAAGTGCCATGGCTCCGGAGGATCACAGCAGTGGACTTTAGGGGTAAACGCCCCTTTTTAAAATTAGTTTTTGAGAAACATAAGCCCTTGTTACTAGTTTGTGTGTACTGCTACGTAGTAGAAATTAACCCGTTGCAACATGCTTGGACTGTGTGCACCTGTTAGACACTGATTCGTTGATGTACTGTGAGGTTGAGTGAGCGGATGCAAAAAGTTGACAATTTCAAGTCCTTTTCTTTAGGTGGTCTTTTTAACGTGTGGCTTTTTTTTTTTTTTAACCCTTTTCCAGAAGAACAACCGGCTGTACCAGGTGTCGGTGGGTCAGTGCCTGGCACCAGTTGACTTGCTCAGCCATAAAGGATACGTTGCCATGGCAATATGCAATGGCTCCGATTCACAGCAGTGGCAAATGGAGGCCTGATTCCTGCCAAGCATGTGAGGAATTGAGATGATGATGGCACATAGTTCATGGATCTTCACAGTGGCAGTTGTCATCTCAACCGCATTAACTCTTTTGAAAGGCGTTGTGTTCCAGCAGCTCAGATTTCTTCCTGAGTACTTCACTCGCATACTGCTCCAGCTGTGAGAAGGTAACCTGTCATTTGTGTCAAACCACACTTCTCCCTCCAACGGTTCCAAAAACTGACTGACATCAGCATTTAGGCAGAAGACTGTATCCATCCGTCTCTTGGTGCTCATGGACAGAATTGTTTTTTTTTTTTTTTTTTTTAAAAACAAATTTTAGGTCCTTAAAAGTATAACTGACAACCAATTTAACAAGCCTCATTTGGGGGTGAAATTCTATTTTCCTGAACAGTTTCCTGTTTTTATAACCAAATTCAGTTTGGAAAAAAATTGACACTAACATTTACAATTACATGTACTGAAAAAAAAAATTCAAATGTGCAAGTTAATGGTTCTTTATAATCATGGTCTAATGGTTTTAAGATGTTTTAATTTGTTCCTCGATGTCTCTCACGCATCTACAAACACGTTCTAAAACGTAGGCAGTGAAGGTTTGTGCCCTATTCTGGTCAGCGTGGGATCAGTTTTTGGTTTGTGTGCTGAACCTGCAGGACTGCAGGGGTCTGGGGGGGGGGGGCTGTCATGCCAACATCTCACAGGACACTGTCTACACCTAATGTCACAATCATCTCTGGCTTTACCAGTGCAGGCAAGCAGCAGTCTGCACAGTAAGTCTGCACAGGCCGTAGACTGTGCTGCATACGCATCTACTGAATGTGAACGTATCAAATGTTTTTGTACAGACATCCAAATAAAAAAAAAAAACTGGCTGTCACTCATATTTGTGCCAAAATGCTGTGTCATGGATGTAGCCGCGTTAGTACTTAACGAGATGTGCATCAAACACCACTGGGGCTTAAAGAGTGAGTGACCATCGTGGAGCAGCACCAGGAAATGGTCTGTGTGATAGAAACAAAGACCCAACAAAGGAATAACTGTAGTGTCAGTCACATGAACGGGGGCTAAGCTTGGTAAACTGATACAGGCAAACCTACTGAGGGTCAGTGCCACAGCTGGGGTTTCAGACAGGAACCACAACAGTTATGGTTTGAACGAACAGCATAAAAAACAAAGCAGTGGATGTAGGATTGCTGCCTATCCTGTAAAGCCTGCCTAAAGTAAAGTATGAAAGATTAACACAGTGTGATGTAAAATATTTTATTTTTTGTAAATGCATCTAAATCTGGATCCACAAACTCCAAACCGCATTACACTCCTTTATACTTCGGAAAGACTTCTAAACAAATGATACTAAACAAGACAAAGGAAACCATAGACAAAGTACTGGTAAAACGGCTGGAATATTGTACAGGAAAGAAAAAAAATATATATCCATTAACCAATTACAACTATTTATCAGGAAAATATATGTACATAGATTCTTCTGAACGTTTTAGTACAACATGCTGCATCCAGTACAATATCAAGACGGCGTCTTTGAATATACCAACAGTTGTACAGTTCACTGACGCTGTGCACAAAAACGACCACTCAAGCCAAATTAAAATGCGTCAGTACCAGATTATTTCCACGAAGTAGAAATAAATCATTCGATTCAGATTCACACCTTAATCATAAACCCAGACATTTATTCTAACTAGAAAAAGAAAATACACTTAATCATTTCAAACTCATGATTGCTATGCTGCAAAATATTGTTAGCTAAAACCAAACAATCCATTTTCCAAACCACATTTCAATGTTTTTATATTCTGCATAAATTGAATGTTAAGTATTCATGTCTACAAAAAAAAAAAAAAAAAAAAAATTCCATCTGGGAGGTTTGAAGAAAAAAAAATTCACAGTTGTCACTAGTTATAAACAAACCTGATTAACAGTTATCTTGTCCGCCCAATAACTTTGTGTACATCTCATTCCATTTGCTCATCTCATAACAAAGCAATATAAAGAATTTAAAAAGGAAATAATTTTCAAGTGGTCAGAGAACCATTGATCACAATACTAAATTCTAAATACAACAAAAATACTTTGATTTGTTTTTATACATTCTGTACATATTTATAAAGTGAATATATATATATATACTCTCAAAGAAATTATGACATCCTTCTTTAAATAATTTTGTCAAAAAACACACCCAACAGAAGTTAAAGTAACATTTGGTCATTAATTTCTATATATAAATTTTTTTGTTTTAGACATTTTTTTCCCCAAAATATTTACATTTTGTACAGAGTAACAGGATCCCACAAAAGCTGCAGAGTCTCTCTGGACTTATGCTAAATTTTCAGCATTTTAAAAATAGCTTCATTCAATTACTCAATAAATACAAAACGTTATTTTACAGAAACCAAAAAAGGAAAATAAACTGACTCACAGAATCAAGTAATTTTTAGTGCAAGTAACTCTTCCCTTAGTGCCGTCTCTAAGGAAGTCAACTCAGTACATTCCTTGTTCAGTGGTGTCGACATCTGAGATTACACAGAAGCGTGTGTGTGTGTGCATGTCAGTGTTGGTGTGTTGTGTGGGTTTTTTTTGTTTGTGTGTGATATCATCCATCCTTAATCGAGAGGGCCTGCCCCTAAAAAACGTAATAAGGTGACAGCGCTGTACACATCCTCAGGTGCTGGTGAATTCTACCCCCCAAACCTCTCAATCCATAATTAACACATGAGCCACTTGACTTTCCAAAAACATGTATACCAGTATATATCATCGCTTTTATACCCTTATCAAACTCCTACCTCACCCCCTCAAACACACACCTAATTGTCATTGTGCCTTAATTACGCCTTTGAACTTAAAGTTCAGCTCACAGTAATGGGTCTTTACCTCACACTGACAGTATGTTTAGTTTAGTCCACAGGAACAGTCTGTTTAAAAAAAAAAAAGATTAAGGAATGACCCCACCCACTTCTTTCTTTAGTTCATCCATTTTCGGCAGCTCACAGCCCCACAGTGACACGGGATCTTGTGCTGATCCTCCTCCAACTCAAACTTGTAGTCATAGCAGAGCTGAAACAGAAACACTTGAGTTAGGCACGTTCAGGGGCAAACAGGACGGTCACCTGGGCAAACACCTGTGGAACGAACGTGTCTGCGATGGCGCGGACGCAGAGAGACGTGGGACAAACGGGATTACGGGAACTAAGCAACATCTCGTGGAATGCGTCTACTTTTACATTTATTCATTTAGCAGACACCTTTGTCCAAAGCAACGTACACACGGGCATGTCAAAACCGTTCTGCAATGCAGACTGCACGCTGAAGCTTTGTGGGGTACACTGAGGACCTCAGGCTGTGGGATTGTGCGGTGACTGCAGTGGGTTCGCCGAAATCACACCTCCTCTCCTCGCTGGATCTTCCGATTTGAGCTGATGATGATCTTATGGCCCCTTTCGAATGTCACCACCTCAGCAACACAGTTCGGAGCACATGAATGGTTGATATATCTGTAGAAAGAAAAGAAAATATATATTATTTTTATATATTGTTTTCTCAAAATCCTTTTAACAAACACAGATTTGTGGGAATTTCTCCTGCACCAGGTCTGAGAGTTAGTAAAGTAAAAACAGCTGCTTGCAGTGACTTGACCTTCTGTAGGAGCAAGGAGGAAGGGGGCTCAGTATGAAGATCATGTGATGTCTCAAAATGATGACCTCAACCAGACCCACTAACTCCTGTACCTTCTTAACAAGATCTCCAAAGACAGCCGACTGAAGCAGGTAAAGGAGCGCGCGGTCTGCAGGTAAAGGAGCGCGCGGTCAGCAGGTAAAGGAGCGCGCGGTCAGCAGGTAAAGGAGCGCGCGGTCAGCAGGTAAAGGAGCGCGTGTTCTCTGTTAACACCCTAAGGGCTGTTGGGAGTGAGCCTTGCTGAACTTACTCATATCACGTTATTTCTCCTATGTGCAGTACTGACACTGGTAAGGACGGCGACTGACAGCACTCTAAGCAGACATCCTGACATGGACACCTACCTCGCAGGCCCCCCTGAGATCGTGGCATCGATGACGTGCTCGCTGTCAATGCGGAACATGTACACACCTCGGTTCTGCAAGACCAGAAGAAGTTAGTGAAGATGAACTGCTGACGATCAGAAGCTCCTTGGCTGAGTCATGATTGTGTGGTACAGTGCCCTACACAACAAACTGTGTGTTCAAGCAGAAACTGTACCTATAAATCCTAATGAAATATACTTCTGGACAAACTGCTGGTGGAGAACATGTGGGACCACGTACCTGGGACTCGTACATCTTCTCCTTCCTGTTGGCCACCTCGTTACGAATGACAGTGCCGATATACTCGATCACCATGGTGTATTTCTCGATGTCTCTGGCAGCGTAGAGGCCCAAGCCCTGAGGACACACACAGCCCAATCACTTACAGGGAGAAACCCTGGCCTTCAACAACTCAGTACTGTGGACCAGATGTATACTAAACACTGTCCTTCCTGCTTAACTTGCATCCTAAAATACCCTGAGACACACATGCCAAAGAGTCCAAACACAGAAAAGCACACCAGGACATGGCTATAGCAGGGTCTGCGGGATTCTCCAAACCACGACCCAAACAGGCACATCTATGAAAAGCTGCACTGGTACATGTTCTAATAGGTCTGGAAAGGCGGCCTTTTCATGTCGAAATCCATATGTGCTTTTCATGCTAATGTGCATCTTCGAGAGCCTATGGCAAATTCTCTCCTACTCGTGCTGTGACGGAACGGCCAAGGCTGCGTCTAACCTGGATACGGGATCGTGCCAGGTACACATTGCTCTTCCACTCAGCCTTCATCTTGCGGTACTGTGATGACTTGGAGTGGACAAACTGCTTGCTGTAAGGGGCGCTCATCTCCCCAGTGCTGGAGCTCTGGAAGGACTTGGAGGTGCTGCTGCTGGTCAGTGTGTGTGGCCTACAGCAGGAGGAGGAGGAGGAGGAGGAAGGGCAAAGACAAGATGAGCGCTGGACACATTCCAGAAGGCTAATTTAATAAGAGATACAAACAGAGGTGCCAAAACTGCCCCACAAAGCTAGGCTCGTGGAGGAACAGAAATGGTAAGCACAAACATGAAAACGCATCACGGTTCAACCAGGAAAGTGACACAAACATGAGGAACGTTTCGCACACAAACCCAAACAGGGTGGGGTATAAAAACAAACAGGAGAGCCAGGGAAAGCTCAGGCAGCGACGCAGCAGAGTGGTGGGACGCGTGCACACCGAAAAGAGTGAGTGACAGGAAATACCTTAACACAAACCTCTTGATGTGGGGACCGGTTCTAGGCTCGGAGCGGGCGCAGCCTGATGGGTTGATGGCCAGGGGCAGCTGCATGAGGGGGTTGCGGCCGTAGCGGAAGGTGTAGTTTTCACAAGCCTCCACGCCCGGTAGCTGCAGAAAGTCAAGTGCCACATTAGCAGAACCTTTTACACCACCACCAACCCCCCCCATGAAGCTGAGCACTCGTGGTACAGACATGACTCAGTACCACCTCACAGGCTGTAGGCAGGCAGAACCAGGCTGCTGAATCTCTCACTTACCGATTCGACAATTCTGGTAACTGCAGATACTGTGAGCCCGAAGAGATCTTCTCCTTTCAGGTACACTGGGAAGAGCTTTAGTGTCCCAGACTCTGCTCTACGGTCAGCTACTGGCCGCAAAACCTTGTCCCAGACCCCTATACAGCAACAGCAGAAAGAGACAAACCTCAGCATTGAGCAGTTTGGGAATGAGGTTTGAGAGGACTCAAGACATGACATCTTCAGGTCAACATATACGCAATTCAGAGTATTTGCCCGAGCCCACGACACATCCATCACCGGGAGCTGGCTCGGTCCACTTAATGCGGTGTTCAAACAAAACGCGTTCAGGCGTCAAGTCCCTGCAGCTCAAACACAAATTAACAGAAGCGCACAGGACTTAAACCTGTATACCTTTAGGGGTGGAGTCTGTGAGGAGCAGGTCTTCATAACCCTGCTCCACCACTCGGATGCTGAATTCTGGCTTGCCATCCTGCTCATCTATTGTGCACACGTAGCGGCAGCGACGGTTGCCGTGCCGCATGCTCCAGTAGATGCGGCTGGCCTCATATCCCACTGGGAAGATGGTGGTGGACGAGTGGAAGGCCTTCATTTGCTGCGGGAGCAGCTGGCCGACAGCGTGGAAGACGAGGCTGCCGATGCGGAACGTGTGGTCGCGCTCACCCCGGCGTACCACGCTGGCCAGCTGCCGCACCTCATCCCGTTGTACGTACACTCGGCGGAAGACGGCAAAGTATCGCAGCTCGTGCTCCAGGGCGCCGGTACCACGTGGCCGGTGGGCATGGCAAAGCATCGTCTTGTCTTTGAAGAACATGCACTGGGCCCTGAGGGCGCAGGTGAAGTGGTAGATGTTAGTGCAGCGCAGTCGGTGGCAGCCGCTGGTGGCACCTGTCTGCTGGCAGTAGGCGCAGCGGATGGAAAGGCCGCGCCGCAGCGCCAGCTCCACATTGATGAGGGCGCCAGCTTGTGTCTCATACACCTCTGTGGACCACAGGGCACAGTTCAGGTGCACCCACAGGTCTAGGTCCAGGTTGAGTAGCCGCGCAGGGCCATCCGTGTACCCGTCGCCCTCCTCGTGGCAGAAGCAACACCGCCGCTGGTCTCGGGGTAGCGGTTCTGGCCTGAGAGAAGCCCCCACCTTCTGCAGGAGCCAGTCCACCTCGTCCTCGTTGGGCTGCTCAAAGCTGGCCTTTGGCACCATAATCTGCACTTTCCACTTCCTCCATCTCACGCCCTTCCACCGCTTGCCAGGGTGCCGCGGGTCTTCAGCGCCGTTGTGGACCGCCCGGGGCCGAGGCTTCAGCTTCACCGTGACCTTCAGAGGGTCGGGCTTCCCGTCAACTTTGGTGGGGTCAAAGGCAGCAGATGGGAAGGTGATGGGCGGGGTCGAGGGAGGGGACTCTTTGGGCTGTAGCTGGGCCAGACAGTGAACGTCCAGAGAGGACATGTTGTTGCTGTATGGGTGTAGGACCCTGGGAACATTCGCTTTCACATCCACACGCGGGAGCGCAGACGTCATTTGCTGAGTTGTAACAGAGACAAAATAACAATGAGGAAATAAACTCCAAATATAACAGCAGCCAGTCGACAGCATCTGTCCAATACCCATTCTCCACCTGTTTCTTATTCAGTACCACAGGAAATAGTTTCACGGTATGAAATCCAATTTGAATTTCTATCATTTCATTTGAGACTATGGCGATGGAGACAGATCTGAAATACCCTCAAAATGTCCAGTACTTAAACTGTTTGCATTTAGCATTCCTCATATCTGCTCATTAATAGTTTGTTAATTAGAAACTTACTGACATTTAAAACATAAGCTTCCCTCGGGAAGTTCGGCTTTTAAAATTTACCAAGTTTTCCCCCCATTTACCTCCCACTGCAAAGAAATTAGTCTCAGCTAATACATCAAAAATAAGTTCAAAAAAGCCCTTATGCTTTAATACACTTTCAGAATTAAACTATGATGTGTGGTGACCGAGTACTATATGTTTAATATATGCTGTAGCAAGATGCCAGAAGGACTTCTTCTAAATCACAGACATATGAATATGTAATGAGCCAAACATCACCCAGCCCTTGTCTTTCATTCAGGCCGTGTGGCTAAGATGAGGACAGCAGACTCTATATCCACTTGACCCCCATGCTCGGATGGAGAGCCTGGTGACAGAGCCATACCTTGGCATTAGTGACTCCAGATTCCAAGGCGGCTGAATGGAGTAGAAAGCAGCTATGACTGCAGAAGACTGTGCCCTCTTCCACTCTCCCCCAGACATCCTGCAGAAGCACATGTTGAAAGCCCAAGCATCACAAGAACAGCCAATGAATCCGTGTCTTGCGCTCCAGCACTTATCGCCAACTATCAGCGGCAAAACACAGCCCGCATGGCGCGGCAGGAATCAGAGATCAAAAGGATCCTGCAGCACGAAACCTTTGTTGATGCCAAAAGGAGTTATCTGCATTACCATACCACAGTGAACTTCAAAGGTATCTCAGCTCTGAATAACCTGGATTCTGAGGACTTATCCATAACTTGCCCTCCATCACAAGTCAAGACCTCGCCACGCTCATATGGAGCGACCCAGTAATTGCTCTGGGATGGTGTGACGCATCCCACAAATGGGTATTTGCATAATCAGACTTCTTGTCGCTGCCCTAAGGGCAGAACTTTAGAAGACTGCAGCCTTTGTGTTGTTCATGATCTGGTGCACACTGTCTGCTGGAGCTGTCAGGAGCCAGACTGGCATGTGAAGGATGTTCAGACCGCTCATGTGGACCACGCAGGACCACAGACTTTGGTGCTAATGACCCCTCTGATCTCTCGTACCTCTTTACCGCTGAGCGGGTCTTTGATAGTCTTCCGCACGCCGTTCCCCAGGACAACGACCTTGCAATAACTACACCACTGCGGTTTGGGTCCGCTGCTGCCCTTCGCAGTGTGATACTCCCCACCGAATGGACCTGGAGACACAGATCAGCCGGTCAGCTGCAGATCACACACGCAAGCAGATCCAACTCTGAAAGTCTTGGCTGGAAATGAACCCCAGAGATCATCACTGAGTTTTTCAAACCATAATGAAGACATCTAAAAAAATGTGGACAGCATGGAAAATATAATTAGCAACATTCAACACACAACTCATAAATTCATCAACAACCAGCAGAACATTTTAGTTGGAAGAGTTTTTTAAGTGGATTTCCATGTTTTTTTTTTTTTTTTTTTATACCAACTAATTTTGGACTCATTTCACAAACTGCACACAGCGCTGGGTGTCAGATCTATTATATATGAAGGAAGAGGTAATTTTGATTTGAGACCAAAGCAATTAAACCTGGCAATTTTAGCACTCTTGATGGATGGCCTTTTTCTCGCCCAACCTGAGGCCTTCGGCCAATTGGCTTCTCTCATTAGACAAGATCTGACACTGGCAACTTAAAAGTGAGAGGCGTCACGCTAACAAGCTCCGTGTAAAAATCACTACTCAGTTTCATTAACCTCCAAGATGTTGGGAGGATCAATAGCAACGCACATCGGTCGATGGGCTGCAGAAGGGGGTGCTGTTTGGGCAAATCAATAGTGATTTATAAATCTTTCAAAGGGGCTAATTCGTGGAGGATTACGGTACAGTCCTTAAACACTGTATCAAAATGATGGGCACTTCATGAGAGGGCCTGGAGCTAGGAGAGGAAGATGGCCTATAAGAAAAGACAATATCTTCAGACACAAGTCACTGGCTTCCAGCTACATCCTTATTCATGTTACATCATGAAAAGGAGACAACACTGGCACAGTCCGTATTTAAAGAGGGTTAAAAAACATACAGGTAGTCCTCTGACTTACAATGGAGATGCGTTCTAAGAACCCCATCACAACTTGAAAATATCGTAAGTCGAGACAAAATAAATATGCGCTCAAAAAAAAAAAAAAAAAAAAACAACAACAACCTCTAACACCGAGACAACTGAACTCTGTCGATTGGTGGGTAGAGTGAGGCATCTCACAAAGCAGGAGATGTGTACGTCCCGGCAGCGTCCCAACGTATCGTACTGCATACGCTGCTACGATTTCCTGCCACGCGAAACTTTAAATATTTTTACAATTTTTTCGTATCTTTATTGTCATCATAACATCGAAAATCACAAGTCAAACCATCGTAACTCAGGGACCATCTGTATAGTTCTGGACCTGTTCTGGGTTAGGCTTGTACTCACCTGTGTTTAGAGGGTAATGGCTGTGTGCAGACATCAGCCCCGGGGGCCTGGGAGGTCTGAGGGACTGGACTCCCCCCAGTGGCCCTGGGAACACCGGGGGGCCACTGGGAAGGGCCAGAGGCCCCTGTTCAGGGACGCAGCTCACTTCATAACTGCCGGGGGCCTTCATACACAGCAAGTCGGCCAAAGCAGACACTACACCACTTATGTCCTGGGGCACAGTATTATAGTGGGGGGGGGGGGCAGAGGACACTGACTCATCATTTCTACTCATGACACAGTGAACCAAGTCTAAACTGTTTAACATCCTTCCTCTACTCCCATAGTACAGTTCATACTATACTATAAAGGTCAGTCTTGGATTATTACCACGGCTACCTAATGAACAGGACGAGCTCAAACTGACCTAGTGCATAAAGCTTCTTCTTCGTTCCAACTTTCTCTCCTCAAAAAGCACGCAAGTCACTCACCTCAGCTGCAGCTGGGCTCAGGGCGATGGCCACAGACACCGTTCCAGATTGGGAACAGGTAGGAAGCTGTGCAAACTGAGGCCCAAACGACATGCTCTGAGGTTCCATCTTCACCGCCCAGTGCCTGACTTCAGAACCTACTCATGCATCCAACAGAAGCACACAGCAGAGCACTCCTTAGCTCCCCCAACTGTTACGCCCACCAAAAACCATCATGACTACAAGGGAAAATAATCCACGAAGGTTTTATTATTAATAAGGGGACAAAAACATCAGCCAGGCTAGGCAGCAGTGCAAAGTGAAAACTCGGTGTCAGAACACTGTGTGTGAACATACTGGAATATGGAGGACTTTTGAAGGACACTCAAATTTGAAATTCTATGTAAGCAGAAAAGAGCTGGACATGGGGCCGGTCAAATCACATCTCCAACTGTTTCCACCTCCTTGTGAGGAACACCTGGGACTTGGATGATGGCTCACCTTTACCGCTGGCGGCGGGCAGCATAGGTACGATGGGTGAGGGGGCAGGGGACGGAGGCTCCTCCTTCACCAGAGAGAGGTCTGGGTAGCGGCTCACCTCAGCGCCAACCACGCTCTCTGGGGACGAGGAGGGGACAAAACTGTCGGGCGAGTCCCGGTCCTCGCTGTGTTCCTGACCCCTGCTAGGGAGGGGGGAGACAGACACAGAAAAAGAGGGAGAGAGGCCCGAACATGAGACGCGTGGTCCACGGCCAACATACAAAGGCACAGCCAAACAAGGCACTAGAAACGCAGCGTGGCCCTGCAGGCCTGGAAGAAGCGTGTTTGTGGTCAGCACTATCACGACACGAGGTCAGCTCACTTTAACAATCTAAACACAAACATCCTCCTACCAAAATATAAAGTCCCCAAACCTCTCCAAACATGAAAAATGTGCTTTTCTGTTTGGAAAACAAAGCTGCAGAGGACTGCTGAAGAAAGATCACAGTGGAAAGCTCGTGTGTGGTTTTGTACGACATACATTTATATATCATAGAAGTGTGCACGCGTGAACACACAGCCAAGCGAGTCAGGTGAGGGTTGACAAATGACCAAACAGGGCGCAATTTATACGCAAAATGTCTGCCTATTGTTTGTTCGCTGCTCTAGTTCCATTCTTTGCGATTACATAATCAAGATGTCCGCCTGTAAGGCAACCAAGTGGCATCCCTCTGAATTGGGTAACAAAGCTAAAGCATGACAAAAAAGTCGGACGAAAACCGGAGAAGGACCAGTCAGGAAAAGTGATTATTTAAAAGCAACGTTTTACGTGTCACCACATTAATGGTCTGATACACACAAATACTCCTGTCAATACAACCTGCTCAAGGGAAATTTACTTGCATTATAAGGGATATGACAAGGAACCCTTATGAACGCTAGATTACACCTCCCAGATCTTATGCTACTGAAGGTTCTGTGTAATCCATACACTCGACCTGTCAGCTGTAATTACAAATCACAAAGTGCACAATGATTTTACTGTCTGCATTGATGTCACTGAAGTTCATAAAAAGTAGCTTCATTTCAGTGTGTAGTATATAACCCAACTGAACCAAAGAGGTGTTCTCGAAGGGGACCTGCACAACCACACACCTTAACTCCTCTTGATTGTTGTGTGGCGGGGTGGGGAGAGATGCTGGAACGTCCACTGTTTTGGGGCCCTGAGCAAGGACCCGTGACAGCAGGTCGTCATCGGCTCTGATTGGTGGCTCAAACTGCTTGTGCCCCAGGGTTTTTGTCACTGACACCATCAAAAGAAAAGATCAGTTATGTTGCCACTTAATAGCTGACATATTTCCTCTACACAATCATAACTACAAATAAGAAAAACAATAAGAACAAATGTTCTGTGAGCAAACTGTTATTAGCTGCTACCATCATGGCCTCCCAAGACAGCAGATTTTCTGGCCAGCTCCTCTGTGGTGGCAAACCCGTTGACCATCTTTTGCCGGGCAACTGGAGGCGGGGTGGGAGGCAGAGAGGCCGGGGGCGTCGGGGGGTTGCTCAAGTTGTTCTGCTGCAGAAAAGGTCACAGTAGAGGAGGCGGTTGACATTGGAATTGGAAAGTAAGATGCACATTTATAAGGCAGAAGAGGATAAAACAAGAGTGACTCATGGAAGGAGAAAAGACGTGGTCTCAGAAAACACCCCTATTGTGGATTTTTCAGGAAAAACCAAGTGAAGCTCCAAAGTATTTAAATGACAATTAACGATGACAGGTGAGTTAAGTGTTTCAGGTTGTGAACAGCTGCTTACTTCATGATGAAACGTTTGCTGACACTGACTGACTGCACCCCACCCAACATGCCACTCACATAAACGTCCGTCAGCCAGCAGGGTTAACAGAAACAGTGAGACTGCCGTGGCTCAGCTCACTAATGCGTCTTAGTGAATCATGCTGAGGAAAGGCAGTGAACAGTGTCGCAACAGTGTTTTGCATTGTAAATCATTCAGTGCTAAAAGTGCTAAACAGTTAACAAGCAACACCAAGTGTAAACATCCTGACTACATTTTCTGTTAATTGTCTCCTTGGTGACCAGAACACCGAATGAGGTTCTGATTTAGCTAAAACGATGAGTCTGTTCCTTCTGAAGCTTCACATTCAGTAATTTTTTACAGGATTTTTTAAACTGGATTTTTTTTAGTCATCGATGCGTTGCTAGTTACTCAAAAAAGGAGTTAGAAGTACTGTAGGTTAGTTCCAGATCCACACTATATCTTACAACTACATTTTTAAAAGCAAAACAAACTGGCTGTCTTTAGTCTTTTTTCTAACTTGCATATTTCAGAAAATCTACTGCTTTTTTATACACTCACTGGCCACTTATTACATTAGGTATACCTTGCTAATACCAGGTTGGACCCCATTTTTCCTTCAGAACTGCCTTAATTCTTCATGGCATAGATTCAACAAGGTACTGGAAACATTCCTCAGAGATTTTGGTCCATACTGACATAACAGCACCACGCAGTTGCTGCAGATTTGTCGGCTGCACATCCATGATGCGAATCTCCCGTTCCACCACATCCCAAATGTGCTCTATTGGATTGAGATCTGGTGACTGTGGAGGCCATTTGAGTAAAGTGAACTCATTGTCATGTTCAAGAAACC